>PVHP010002420.1:0-90183 GCA_004024765.1 Zapus hudsonius
ATATTAAAAAAAAAAAAAAGATTGTAAGAGCCATGGTAGGGGAGACTATCCAGGGACATTGCCCCCTCAACAACAACATATACACAGAAAACTGGCTATTGCTTGTATAATCCACGACCATGTATCCCATGGACTGTTCCAGTAATCCTACTGAGGAGGGCCCTCATCTGGTTGGGAGCAATAAGGAGAGAAATGGATGTACCATCACAAGACTTATTCATACAGTGTTTCTAATTATTAACAATCAATAAATTAATTTAAAAAACCCAAATTCCAATTATGTCCCTATCTTTTTGTTATTACCTCCACACTGGTCTCTGAGTTACCACTTGAATTTAGGCAGTCAAAATTGGTTTTATTATTATGATCCATTCATGTATTTATGCTTTAGTGACACCTTCAGTGCAACTTGAGGAAGCAAAAGCCTATTAAGTCTTATTATTTAAAAACAGGCCTGGAGAGATTGCTCAGTGGTTAAGGTGCTTGCCTGCAAAGCCTCAGGACCCAGGTTTGATTCTCCAGTGCCTAAATAAAGCCAGATGCACAAAGGGACACATGCATCTCTCCCTCTCTCCTTGGAAATAACTAATTAACTAACTAACTAAATAAAATATTTTAGCCGAGCGTGGTGGCACACGCCTTTAATCCCAGCACTCGGGAGGCAGAGGTAGGAGGATTGCCGTGAGTTCGAGGCCACCCTGAGACTACAGAGTGAATTCCAGGTCAGCCTGGGCTAGAGCGAGACCCTACCTCGAAAAACCAAAAAAAAAAAAAAAAAAAAAAAAAAAAAAAATTTTAAAAACAAATGCCTTTAATGCTTTATTTATAAGTGAAAATAAATGCTAATATTTCTCATTCTTTAATTTTTAACTTGAAGAAAACTCAAGCCAAAACTTAAGGGTTTCTAGAACACAATGATGTTAATTAAAACCAATAATAGATGGTGCTAGCTTGTCATATGAAACATAACTATAACCAGAAGAATAGATCTGTTTTATAGTGTTATAATTTTCTGCACAAACATCAAGGTTAATAGATGCCAGATGGCTTGCTTACTTTCATTAAGAACTATTAGTATCAAAGTGTTTAAACCAACAGCCATTCATCACTGTAATTGGTTTTTCTAAGAGTTAATGTGAATTATGCAGGACAGGAATGATACCCTGAGTATCATTCTGGCTAAGAGTCAGAAAATTATATCATTATCTCAAAAGCACATTTGACTGGGAACCTTAGTCTTAGGGATGGGCTGTGGGTTGAAACTAGTCTTGTCAGATCCTTCTCATAGTTTATTTACCTGAAAGTTTGGGAGCTGAGCAGGGACACAGCCAACCCAAGGTTATCACAGTTGATTCATATTGGCACAGACTTCCAAAGGTTCCAAAGGTTCTCTGCCAGATTTTAAAGCTGTCCTCAGTCCTATGCTTGCTATTAAACTGTTTTCAGTTCCCTTCCCTGCTCTGGGCTATCCTTGAATGATTACTCTCTCTCTGTCTTCTTGCTCTTATTGTGTGAGCTAGATTGTGATGGTTATATGAAGCAGAAAGCCATCAACTGAGATGTTAACTATTTGCCTTAATTTTTTGTGTGTCCAAATCTGGATCAGTGGTGATGAACATATATAATTATTTTTAAGTGCATTAACATTTTAAAATAATTGCCTGGTGTTAGTTTCTATTGCTTTTAGTACTAGGAGTTTTTGAAAAGTCAGTGCTTCACTGACTCAAGTGAAGAGAAGCACTAGTTGACTGTTTTCAGACTCTTACCTCATCACCTTTCTCCCCAGGTATTCCAGGGTAGCCCCTCTCTCCTTTGCTGCCCTAAAAAGATAGTGAGTTTAGCTAGGATTCCCAATCAGCAACATTCAGTAACAGCTTTATCCCATCTTCCTAAAGTAAGCTTTATAAAAAGTCATGTGTTTTTAAAATGTGGGTTTCTATTTTTACACAATTGAAAATTCAATAGAGGTCTTCCTTACCTTTGGTCCCTCTCTGCCTGGAATTCCGGGAGGACCCCGTGGTCCTGTATCAGCCTAGAGGACAGAGGAGAGGAAAACCTCAGAGTGCACTCTGTGTGCTTCAGGGTCCTTGGACATGCAGCCGGCCTCTTACCTTCCTGGCAGCTGAATCATACTTCCCAGGCTCCCCAGCTCTTCCCTCATCGCCTTTGTGGCTTTTCAGCCCAGGGACATTGGCTTGGCAGTTTCCACAGAAGTTCTAACAAGAATAAGGACAAGCTACTGGGTTAGGTGAAAATCAAGCTTGGTCTGACATGAAGCTGTTTGAACAGTTGTCATAGATGAGCCCTGTGGCCACTGGAGGTCATTCTACTTTCAGAAACTTACTTATCAAATTTGAAAAGATGATTTTCTGAGGCAAACACTTTGGCAAAACTAATGAATAATCATTGTTTATGATGCTTACAAACTTTTACTCAAAAATCTCTGATAGTATTTCAAAGAAAGAAAGAAAGAAAGAAGAAAGAAAGAAAGAAAGAAAGAAAGAAAGAAAGAAAGAAAAGCCCATAATTCAGGAGTATAGTGTGAGTTTGTTTCTTTAGCAGCATGTTTAGAAAGAGAGGTGACCTACCTTAAAGTCAGAGTAACCAGAAAGATTAGAGAGCTCATAAAATAAGTATCTCAAGTTATTAAAATCAAAAAAGTAAACAACTGGAAAGAAAAGATTTCTTATTTGGAAGCAAAACTAGTTGGAAAACCCTCCAGCGAGTTTATGAGTATTGTATTTGTTGTTGGAGGCACCCTTGTGAGAAACTGGTACTTGAGTGACTTGAACGAGACCTGGAGGTCAAGTCTAAGAAGAGATAAGAAATCTAAGTGGAATTACCTTTCCATCACCGTCTCCATAACCTTTAGCTGATCTCTAAAGGCTTGAATTAAGTGTCTGTGCTCATAAGATAAACCTAAGTCTTATCACATAGCTAAGGAAAAAAAAAGTCTGTATGAAGGCTTATTTTAAAATAAATTGTTATAATATGACCAGGAAACAGTTGATTGAGAGTAGAACAATGTAAGTCCCTATTTTTTTTTATTATTTTCAATAATGGGAAGAATCTTTGAACAAAAAAGGAAGTGAAACTTGATATTGAGAAGTTGGCAAGATAGGCTGAAGTTATTGTTGATCCAGTGACTATCAGTAGAAGTGTGGTTCCCAAAGGTATTTCCTTGGAACACTCATTGAGTAGGATACTGAGGAGGATCTGAGGCCAATTGTCTCAGGAATGTTGACTGAGCCCAGTGGTGGTGCTTCTCAGAGGCTAAATATGTGACAGGGAGCCAACGTTGTGATATTGTTTCTCAAACTATTTTCACCATCCAGATAATTTCATGGGGCTGATGTATTGAAAAAGAAATTTAAAACCACACATAGATCTACCACTGAACGAATCTGAAAATCAGTGAAGATAGAAAAATTCCTGAGGGCTTAAGGGAACCAGAAAGTTTCCATATATCAATGTGCATAAAAAGATAAATTATATCTGAAGACATAAATACAATATCAGGGGGACACCTTGGAAAACTGAGGTTCAGGAATATTTAGGATAAATGGATCAACTGATTTTCAAAACTATATGAACAATGGCAATGGCTGTAAATCAATAGACTTCTCTAAGAATTATTTGGGATTGTCCTCATTTTCTTTGGTTAGGTTTACCAGAATGACAAAATAAGGGAAGCTGGTTTTAATGAAGATTCTCAAAAAAATGGCTTAAGGGTTTATAACAATGATGAAATGCATCAATCATTAGCCAATACACCTTCTGATTCACAGAGGAACTGATAACAGATTTGCCCAGAACAAGGACTGTCTCATTATGCCAGCTCTGTCCTATACTTTAATTGAAGATGTCTTTGAAGATAGAAAGCAGGATAATCAAGTTTGCTAAGACTTAAGGCACAGAGGTCAAGTTAATATTCTGAGTAACCAGGTCAAGATCTAACATTATAATATTAAACCAACTGACAGATCAAATTCTTGAATTTTGGTTTTGGTTTGAGTGACCTGCTTCCCTTTACTTCTGCTGAATATTTGTAGACATCATCCGTCAAGCCATGCAGTGCTGCCTGCATCCCACCCACTGCTCTACTGAGACTCAGAACCTTGTGGGGATAATGCTGGGACTGGAAGGATGGCTGAGAGCATTCATTAGAAGATGCTGCCCTAGGAGATGGTAAGTTACCTGAGACTCCTGGATCATTGGAACAGTCTTCTGTCTGTTCTATAAGCCATCTCAAATGCTATCAGAACATTTATTCCTAGTTAAGTATATAAATTTCTGATCAGACAAGAACTCATTCCCAGAATCTTGCAATTTCTGATGCTCCTATTGTAATGAATCTAGAACCTAATATCTGAGGAGACATATTCCTGTATTAATATGATATTTGTTAACTATGTGACTGAGTTACTTAACCACACGGGGTTACAGGTATCTCATCTATGGAATGACAGAATCACTATAGCTTGAGCTCATAGTATTACAGCAATTAAATGGGAATAGATAAGGAAAACAGTGCATTGACTGGCATATAATCATAGTTTGGTCATTTAAAATCTGCCCAACTCACCCTCACACAAATATGTTGTCTTATGAAATGCATTGGTGTTTTGGAGTTCCTAATACTTCCTTTAATGTATTTTTTGTAAGTTACATCCTTATTTACCTTTATGCTTATTTTTCTCTTAGCAATCAAAAACATCCACTAGAACGCTTGAGTCTCTTGAGTGACTTAATGACGTATCTATTTCTACATGTGGGCGTGCAGGATATGGAGCAAATAATTAGAGTAAATACCAGAAATGTAACTTTAATTATATAAACACAGCTGTAGTTTAAGTACACATGCGTGGTGCATGTGCACATGTGTGTTCTTTCTGTTTGAAAATAGATAGGATATATGACAAGTGAACATACAGAGCTAGATTTTTATCTGCGTTCATTAAGTTCAGAGAAGAACGCATAGCCTTGCCCATTATCAGATAACTCAGACTTCCTTACCAGCTCCCTGTTCCCATTCTTATTGACAAGATAAACAGGAAATTAATAGAGAAGAAAAATGGTAGCAAATTTTTTTTGAGACAGGGTCTTACTATATACTATGAGCTGACCTGAACTTGTGATCCTCCTGCCTAAGTTTCCCAAGAAGTGGGATTATAGCAGCACAACACCATGCTCAGCCCAAGACTAACTATGAAACAGATAATTGGTAGAGATCATTTATATTTCATAGGATAACAGATGTTAGGGTAATTGTGGGCTTTGGAATTTTTATAGCTCATTTTGTAAAATCTCATTCCATAAAACTTGACCTTGCAAGGCAGTTGTTTATTGAGCAGTGCTGGCTTTCATCCTGAGGCACAGTGAACCAGTCTGGTTAAACACCCAGGAAGAGAACATTATTGTTCCAGAGGAGACAAGATCCATCCAAAGATGCCCATAATATCACTCCTTCACTCTGGCTCATCTCAGAGCTCCTCTCTCCACCTCCATACCCAAAATGTGAGACAGAAGAGTGGAAGGAATAGTATAAGGGGCAGAAGTCACATTAAGAAATGCATTCCTTTCTATCTGAATATATTCTGTCTTTGAAATTTGAATTGTTTAGGCTAAGGGGTCCATTAAATTTGTGATAAAATTTCCTTTCTGACATAATGTTTTTTGAGGTACAGTCTTGCTTAGGCTGACCTGGAATTCACTATGTAGTTAGTCTCAGACTGTCCTCAAACTAAAGGTGATCTTCCTACCTCTACCTCTGAGTGCTGGGATTAAAGACATGCACTACTACACTCAGACTTTCTGACATTTTTGGCACATTTTTTATAGCTACAGCATACCTTCAGCAAGATACCAATGTCTCCCAAGAGAGGAAGTGCAGTCTGTGGAGAAGGAGAGATAGCAGCACATGGGCATATGCATGTTCATGAACAGACCATAATAAAAACATAGAATACAATGAACCTGTTTTGTTTTTCTTTCTCAAAATTCCAGGTTGAGACTTAGGGCATAGCACTTGTAGACTCAGTCTTTCTGACTTAGCATTGGTTCATGGCAAGAAATCGACACTTAAAACTGACCGAGGGAGATGATCCAGAGGCATGGCACCCATCAGTAACAACACACTTGGGCCAGGAAGACCAGGCTGAGTACTAGGATATCCAGGATCCCTTGCCACACGGACTAATACAGACAGCCCACGGAGGAGGATATCCAACTGATCAGGGATGGGGAGGGGGGGAATTGGGGAATTCAGGATAACAACTCATGGTTTGCCCACTAAATAATGTAACCCATTATGGACAATAAATTTATATTTAAAAAAACTGACAGAATTCAGAACTATTTTGAGAAACAGTCTCTGTTCTTCCACCAAGAACACACAAACCCAACTGTGTGGTTGCTTTGAGCCTACACATTCATTTTATAGTTTCATGACATGGCAACCATTAGGATTTCCCAGGGATGCTGCTGGTTTTAAGTAATATGTCAAAATAAATCATGTGTTGAAAGGCAATCACTCCTCTGCCAAATACATTATCAGGCTGCTTAGACGCAGAAGAATAGAAGTTTGCCTTAAAGTTTAAAATAGCCTTCAGTTGGCTTCAGTGATAAAGACAGATGCCTAGGGAACATGGGCTGTACTTTGGTTCCAGGTCTTAAAATGTCCTTTCAGAGAAACACTCTGTAACCCCAAATAACACAGCATCATTCCCAAATGCCAAGCACATGACACACTCTGCAGTGGAGTTAAAGTATGGAAAGTGCCTTTCATGAATCTGAGAGGCAAGATTTGGGTTTCATTACAAAAAATTTTAATGCAATGTCATGTACCACATGGCCTCTCACATAGCTATTGAGTCTGAGTCTATTTAAAGGGATTTCACTGTCACTCATAACAAGGTTTAACCTAAAATAAAACTTTGGAACACAGATTTGGTGTCTAAACTCATTTTCTAAGAGTCTGCTCAATTCAACTCTTATAATTTAATCATCTTAACAGTTTAAAGCCACACAGTCAATGGATGCATATCATATTGTAGGTGACTTACCTACAAACTTTCATTAAAAAATGAAATTTGTTTAGCCAATAGCATTAGAAAGAATTGAAGTTGTGGGCTATGTATTTTATCTCAATTTTCTGTGGAAGTGAGGCATTATATGCTAAGGTTCAGCCTGAGGCAAAATTATACAGCTGAATTATACCCTTAGGAAATAAGTATTCATCGCAAACACAATCATGCTGACCTAGCTTGAATTTTTTTCCTTCTACAAAATAATGGGTATAAACAAAATCACCAAACAGTCACTGAGCATTCTAATTAGTTTGGACAGCAAAATTTGCTTGGTAGGCTGTTTGGCTTCTGGGTGCATTAAAAATACATAAATCAGGCAAAGTCTACATACCGGGTCACCTGGGGGGCCTGGCAAACCTGGTTTTCCATCCTTCCCTGGAGCGCCCTGAAACAGAGGCATCAGGTTCAAACATTTGCAGGTTGGCATCGATGGAGATTAAAATGGGCATGGGGATGGGAATGTGTAAAGAAGACCTTACATCACTCCCTGGGGTCCCTGGAATTCCTGGTAATCCAGGGAGACCTTGAGGACCCTAGAAATGGAAGGAAGAGAAAAATGATTACTTAGGACATTTTTTGAGTAACTGCCCCCAACTAAGCAAACTAGATTTGCTGTACTGAATAATTTAGTTAAGGAAATTTTACCTGAATACCTGGTTCTCCAGGTCGTCCTTGGGAGCCCTGGGTAAAAATGAGGTACAATTATCAGATACAATTCTACCAACAATATCCACTAATACCTGTAGTTTACTTAGCATAACTTTGGGATTTTGCACCTCTCACACTCTGATAGCTTTATAAATCCTTTGTTACGGCATTTCTGGACAGCTGGACATGACTTCAGGTAGTATTTACCTAAACATTTCACCAAATGCCTCTTGCTAGAAACACCCTGATTTTGCCTGCCTACCTGGGGAAACTCAGTCCATCCTATGCTGCTGCACACTTGTGAGTGTGTAAGCAGTACACCCAGGTTCTCTGATCAGAAACTGACTGTTCACAGGGGTCAGTGACTTGGGGCTTCCTTTCCTTTCTTTTCTCCACTTTGACTCATTTCTCTTTGAAGAAAAAAGGCAGAACCCATGTATGTTGGTGGAAGTAGGAAGCCAGACACAGGAGTTAATTTCCACTTTTGAAGAGTTGGGATGCTCTTGGAGAATTTCAGCTTTAAGCTCCAGTGTTGCATTGCTGCCTCAGTCTCCACAGCCCTTCTACCCGTCCCTCTGCCCACAGTGTGCCAGGTCACACTAGCTCTTTCCAGCTCACTACTCTTATGGTATCTTAATCCAAGAGGTGACACCCCTCTATCAGCTACCACTGACCCCATCCTGACACGAGTCTGGGAACCAATTGGTAGTCATTTCTAGCTGTATCTCTGAAAGGATTTTGTAGATCTCACCTTGTATTATTATTATTATTATTATTATTATTATTATTATTATTATTATTATCTCTACCTCTCTCTCTTTCTCTCTTAGAAAAGGTCTTAGTCTACAATTGAAGCTCCTGACCTAGAACTATGTAGTGCAGGCTGGCTTCTAACTCACCATCTTTCCTGGCTTAGCCTCTCAAGTGTTGGGATTATATAGCATGATCATCCATGTTGAGTAAATTGGTTCTTTATAAATATTTGATTCTTTCTGAATATTAACCCCTTTTTTTAAATTAACAATGGCCAATTACGGTTAATAACTCAATTATAGGTACTCATATCCTATTCCCAGCATGCATTGCACTTTTCTGTATGTGATGGTTTGATCCAGGTGTCCCCCACGAATGTATATGTTCTGAATGTTTCATCCCAAGCTGGTGGCAGTTTTGGAACTAGAACCATGTTGGATGTGTGTTGTTGGGGTGGGCTTACAGGGGTTATAAGCCAGTGTTTGGCACACCTTCCTACCACTGTTCACAGTGCTGTGGTGGAGGTTATGTCCACCCTCTGCTCATGCCACAGTTTTCCCTGCAATCTTGGAGCTTCCCCTTGAGTCTGTAAGCCAAAATAAACCCTTTTCTCCCATCAGCTGCTTTGCGTGGGGTTCTTTGTCACAGCAATGAGAAAGCTAACTACAACAGTATCTAAATAGATGTGAAAAGCATTGGAAGATTGTGTCTAATAAGAAGTCAGTGTATCTGTTTTGCAGTATTATTATCTGACCAGCAGATAATAATAGTCAGACAACTGTAACTAAAATGTCCACAAATGCTCTCTGGACAGTTCATTTGCACTCCCTTGTCTGCCTTTCTATTGTATATTCCTTATTAAGAGCTGACATTGGATTTTCCTTGACCACATTGTAATCAACAGGATTGGAAGAACTCCACTGAATTTCACTTACTGTTCTGCCAGGACTTCCTGTTCCTGGTGGGCCTATGTCACCTGGGGCACCATGGACACCGGGCAGTCCTCTTTCACCCTGGAGAAGAGTGTTCCCATTAGTACAAGGCTCAAGAGGCATGGGTTTTCTGGGACATCTATTCTTTATAAGTTAGCTAGGATATTTGTATACCTTTGGTCCACGAGGACCAGGTGCTCCAGGATTTCCATCTAATCCCTGAAAGGGAGAAATGGAGAGGTGACTACATTCATTTTCCCAAATAATTAAAAAATTTTAAATACTTTATTTATTCATTTTCAAGCAGAGAACGAGAGAGAGAGAGAGAGAGAGAGAGAGAGAGAGAGAGAGAGAGAGAGAGAGAGAGAGAGAAAGAGAGAGAGAGAACCAGGGCCACCACCTTTTGGGTCTGGCCCATGTGGGTACTAGGGAATTGAACCCGGGGCCCCAGGCACTGGAGGCAAGTGCCTCAACCGCTGAGCCATCTCTCCAACCCCCAAATAACTAAAAAATTTTATGGCACATTATCCTTCAGTTTACTTGACTAAGCCTTCTGTAACAATGAAAAAGAGGAGAGAACAAATTTCAGCAGGTTATAGATTTTGTGTAATTCACTTCAAAGTGACAGATTTCTCTCTATAAAATTAGACATTTGATGGTAAGATTTATTGTTATTATTAGCTAATATAAAGGGACGAGTAGGAGAAATGGTGCATGAAGCAGGACTGCCAGTTATTTGGGTTTTCTGGTGGGAAAAGCCTCGGTTATAGAGACACTTCCTATGAATGACAACCTATGATGAGGTCTGCAAAACACTGAAAGTAAAATGTTAGATTGCTAAGGAATCAATGTATGGGATTCAGTGGACATGTGAAATGCCTAAAATTGTACATATGCCTGTGCATGTTCTTCCAAAAAAAAGGGAGGGCTGGAGCGATGGCTCCAAGGTTAAGACGCTTGCCTGAAAAGTCTCAAGACCTAAATTCAATTCCCCATTACCCACATAAACCCCAATGCACAAAGTGGTACATGTATGTGAAGTTCATCTGCAGCAGCTGGAGGCCTTGGGACTGGGGAGATGGCTCAGTGGTTACAGGCACTTGCTTGCAAAGTTTGCCAACCCTGGTTCAATTCTCCAACACCCATGTAAAGCCAGATGCACAGAATGGCGCATGTATCTGGAGTTCATTTGCAGTGGCAAGAGGTCCTGCTGCATGAATACCCCAACATCTCTCTTCCTCTCCCTCCCCCCTCTCAATCTCTCTCTCTCTCTCTCTCTCTCTCTCTCTCTCTCTCTCTCTCTCTTTCTTGGAAAATACTATTTTTAAAAGGTTGATACTTACTGGTTCACCTGCCAGGCTTTTCCCTGGGGGACCAGCTTCCCCTTTTGGACCTGGAAGTCCAGGAGGGCCTATAATCCCACCTGGATCTCCCTGTGGAAAAAAAGATGAGATTGTTTCTTATTGCTAAGGTTCATAATGCAAAGTAGAGAGACAATAGTTTTTTAAATTGTTTTTAAGTTGTACATTATTGTTGTAATGTACATAGCCAGTCAAACTTCATTTATTCACTCTCCTGCTTGCTTATTCAGTCCCTCTATGGCATTTACCAAGTGTCTCATTCACTCTTGGCACTGTCATTTTATCGTAAACATATTTAGGCTGTGTAATGAAGTATGCTACAGTCAGTTTAGCAGTACCATGAAACATACAAGTGTTGGCATATCTATTCATTAAGTTCTTTATGCTTTCCTGATTTTCTAATAACCATTCAACATTCACATGCTACCTCTATGCAGATATCAAGAAACAGCACCTGGGTTGGAGAGATGGCTCAGCAGTTAAAGGTGCTGGCTTGCAAAGCATGATGGCCAGGGTTTGATTCCTCAGGACCCATATGCACAAGTAACCCATACAGTGCTGGGATACCCTGCTATGTTCAGGCATTCTCTATCATCTATCTATCTATCTATCTATCTATCTATCTATCTATCTATCTATCTATCTACCTACCTACCTATCTACCTATCTACCTATCTATCTATCATCTATCTATCACATGTGTATGGGTATGTATATGTACATATACATGTACATACATACATACATACAAACATACATACATACAGGTCCTGAAGGACTGAAAGACTTCTTAGTCCCTGCTAGAATTCACAGCTGAATCTTAATCCTGATGGCTATACCATCCTTAGGCCATTTTGCCCGAGGGAGTTTTTTGAGCCAGAACCAGGGATGCTGCAGTGGGAAAGTCTAGGGAAGCCTTTTCCATCTAGGTTATGTGGATGTCTGTCCTCTGCATCAAATCACAAGCCTTGTGCTAGGTTTTCACATCTCCAATACTCTTATGACCTGTAGTCCTTCCCTTCTTCATATATACCACAAGGAAAATAGAAACTGTACCTTTTCTCCTTTAATGCCTTGTTTCCCTGGGATACCATGTTCTCCTGGCAATCCCTGGAAAATACAGAATTACAAGGAAAGACTGGTTAGAAAGTCTTTCATTATGACAGCATTTCTACCTAAGAATCTTTGTAAGAGAGCAGAATTTTAACATGAGCTTTGGAAGGGCTTGGGTTGATTGTGGTCTGTTAGGACAAACATTAGTTGAAAAACTGTGGCTTATGTTTCAAGTGAAGTCAACCAAAAATGAGAATTAAAGGAATTTCCCCACCCATATGATTGGAGATGAGAATGGTGCCACATCATGATTCTGAAGACAAAATAGAGCAACTAAGCAAATATGCTTTTGTTATATTTGTAATTATTTATTGATTTTATTATTATTTTCAGTTGGGAGTGAGGGGGTAAGTGTATGGTCAGAGGACAACCTAGCAGCGTTAATCATCTCTTTCCACCTTTCTTGAGATAGGGTCTTGAATTGCTTTCCTACTTGGAAGGCCAGGCTAGCTGGCCTGTGAGCTTCAGGATTCTCTTAATTATGCCTCCTGTTGCCATAGGCATGCTGGAATACAGACACTGGCTCCCCTTTGCATCTGGCTTTGCATGGGTTCTGAAGATGTGAACTCTGGTTGACATGCTTGGCAGGCATGAGGAGCAAGGCTCTTTTATTAAGTTTTTCTACAATGGCTCTTTCCCTTTAGATCTTATTCTCTCTCTCTCCCTCTCCCTCCCTCTCTCTCTGTCTCTCTCTCTTCTTGCAGCAGGCACTATTATCTAATCTCAGTTGAGCATCTTATGGTTTTGAACATGTGACTAACATTTTCTCTCTTTATATAAGATCTTTCCAATAAGTATACCTGAGGTGGTTCAGCAGTTGGCTCAAGGGAGCAATGGACAGCTTTTCCCTGTGAACTGAATGTTCAAAGTACCAAGTAGACAGACTTTGGGTGGCTCAGGTAGTGAACATGGAGGATAGAGAAAGAGGTCACAGGCTGCTTCCAAAGGGATGGAGAGAGGAGAGATCCTAAATTTGACTAGCAAGAACTCTAGTCATGGTCAAATGGTGCCTAAGAAGCTGTGGCCAAGAACTTTTCTCATTTTGATCAAGTGTGAACTGATGGTGAGGTCTTAGAGTACTGTTGAGGGAAAGCTAGTGAGATTATACAATGGGCAGAAAGGAAGAGGAATAGATGGGCTTCAGTGCATGAGGATGTGTGTGTGTGTGTGTGTGTGTGTGTGTGTGTGTGTGTGTGTGTGTGTGTGTGTGTGTGAGAGAGAGAGAGAGAGAGAGAGAGAGAGAGAGAGAGAGAGAGAGAGATTAAACAGCCTATTGAAGTATTTTCCTTAGGTGAAGAGTTGAATCCCAAGCCATGAATATTGGAAATGCTTGCTTTCTCTCTTGGCTTCTTATTTCTTTTTTGATATTTATATATATTCAGTATGTTAATGGCAACTTTACCCAACGGGATAATTCAACTTGAATTTCAAAAACTACTCCAAAAGAACTCACATGACTAGGTGAAGGGACATGCCTTCCCAATAGCCTTTGACAACGAATGTGTTCAATTTGATTGGTAGAGATGAGCCGTGACATCAGGAAATGTAGCATAATTCAATTACATGAGTAGATATTCACATTCTCTAAAGCACATATTAGTTTCAATTTCATTTCCAGATATTGAAGGTCTTATACATACTACATCTCCTGGTGGTCCTCTGGGCCCCATGGAACCTGCAGGTCCTTGCTTACCCTAAAATGAAAGGTGATATATACTTTAACTTTACTTTAAAAATATTGTACCTGAAGGTATGTGAACTATGACATGACATTTATTTGGAATAACATGAATTTTTTTATCGTCCCACCTTCTGTGTAGAATTCTGAAATGTGCTCTGAGCTTACCAGGATAGTCTACATGTCTCATTTAGTGGGTTTGTTTTGACCAGCAGCTGGTAACTGGTAACTACTGTAGAGCTCTAATGAATATCCCTCCTACCTCTCCCAAATGATTCTATCATCCCTCCTGCTGAATTTCCCATGGGAAACTAAAGCATCTTGTGACCACATACTTCCAGCTTAGAAATGGAATCCTGAATTCTGTTCCTTTTAAGAATTAGCTCAGGGTCATAGATTTAGCTGACATTGTTTACTTTTCAGCATTTACAGATGCTATTGTGAATATGATCAAAAAAAGAATTAAAAACCCCACTGTGCAACAAAAGGCCCAGTTACAGTACAATAAATGTAGTCAATTAGGGGTCACCATGGAAACAAGATAATATCTCTCAGAATATTTGTGAAGCATTTGAGTGTCACAGTACACCAAAGCACCTTTTGAATACAGAATGGCTATAATTCCCACATTATTTCTTAATGTATATTGTTTTCTTCCTAAGTACCTTTAGTCCTGGACTTCCTATCAAGCCAGGGGGACCAGGGTCCCCAGGTTCTCCCTAAACACACAAGTGGGAAAGAAAGCTGAATGTTAGCATTATTTAATCATCTCATTCAGATTGCAGATGCAATTGAACAATACCAGGAGATTACCTTTATTCCCTGTGATCCTAATAAACCAGGTTCTCCCTGCAAATAAAATAATCACCATATGGTTAATTCCTGAATTCAGGGGCAGCTGGACATCTCTGACACTTTATGTAAATTTCAGCTAGTAATGCAGAAAAAAAGGAAATTATGGAAGTCATGAAATCAAGTAGAACTACCACTAAAGTGCTATTCAAATATTTATTGTTCATAAATAAATGGTAATTTCTCATTTTATTTCTTCTTTATACCAGTGTTTATCCCAAGGACATTTTGACATCATGTTCATCAGCCATCATTGCATTCTCTACAAAGCTTCCATTTATCACCAACTAATCTTATCCCCCAGCTTTAAAGTAAAAATTTACAGAAGGGGTAAGGTAGATGAGACTTCAAGGTGATATGTTCAGGTATATAAAAAAAGAAAACATCAAAATTGTATAAAAGAATACAATATTGTATTTATTTTCTATGACATATTTTACAAATTCAAATTGTGTTATTAACAGAATTGTTGAAAACCTGTATCTTCTATTTTAATTTTGGAGTGTAGTTATGTTTGCTTGATATCTTTTTTGTGTGTGCATGTGTGTATGTAATGGATGTGTTCATTTGTGTCCTTGTGCATGTGTGTGCACACGTATTTGCTTGCATGTGGAGGCCAGAGGTCAACAATGGGTATCTTCCTCAATCACTCACTCTCTATTTTTCAAGACAGGGTCTTTCACTGAATGCAGACCTTGCTGACTCAGCTAGATTGTCTGGCCAGCTTTCCTGGGGATCTGAATGTATCCTCCTGTGATGGTCAGGTGTCTGCAGGGACCACCCCTCCCCTTCCATCCCTCCCCTTGAGTGGGAGGTGTCTAGTTAGAGCTACAACCTAGTTGCTAAAACTGAATGGTCAAATATGAACCAATCAGCTGTCTCTCTGACTCACCTGGGGAGGACTTAAATTAACTTCCATACAGGAAGCCGGCCTCTCTTTTCCCACATGGTGGGGCCACAGGAGGATCTCTGAATTCCCAGGCTAATGGCTGGGGGGGGGGGGGTCAGGCTCCAGACTTTTTCCCTCATGAATCTCTCTTTCTCATGATGGGAGCTCACTGTTATCTTTTCAGTTTATGCTTATTTGGCTAAGTAATATAAGTTCTGTTAAACTCTCTGACACGTGTTCTCCCCATACTGGTGGCTGGAGAACTCTATAACTTCCCACTGGTGACTGGGAGACTTCTTCATCCAATTCCCCTTTTCTTAAATTAAAAATTAGAATACATATGTGTAATTAAAATTTATTTCTGTCCCTGTATATAAATTCTTTTTGTATTAGAGGACACAAACTAGGAGGAGGAGGAGGAGGAGGAGGAAGAAGAGGAGGAGGAGGGGGAGGGATCCAAAACACTCTCACTCTCTCCGTGTTGCTTATATTAGTTATCAATAATCTGTATCACACCTGTTGATCAGCATAATTACAGGTATGTGTTGCTATGCTCAACATTTATGTGGGTGCTGAGATCAGAATTCAAGTCTTTATGCTAATGCATCAATATTTTATTCATAGAGCCATCTTTCCAGGGTCCTTTGTGGTTTTATGAGTTATGCCCAATCATTAACAGTAATTGGTTAAAGAAAAACTATGGAGTTGGAGAGATGGCTTGGTAGGTGAAGTACTTGCTGGAAAAGTGTAAGGACCTAGATTTGGCTAGTCAGTACCAAAGTAAAATACTGGTCATGGTGACATGCATGTGGAATCCCAACACTGGGGAGGCAGACAGGAAGTTCCCTGAGATTCACTGGTTATATGCTTTAGCTGAATTAGTGAATGCCAAGTTCAACGACTGATCCTGTTTCAAAAAATAAGGTAGAAAGCATTGAGTAAGACATCTTACAATTTGACCTTTTCAGTAATCTTGGGTGGGTCTCTGAGGATGTTTATAGGAAGGCAGCCTCTCAGTAGGGGACAGGATGTAAGGAGGCTCAAGGAAACTAGAAATAAACTTTTCTTCCTGGGAGAGCAGTTTAGGAGGGAAATTCCAGAGACTCAGGGAATAAACACTTCTAGGAAAGGGTTGCAAGACCACACCCTAAGGCTATATAAAGGGGAAGAAAAACTCTCCTGGGCCCCTGCCTGTTTGCTGTTCTGTGTGTATGGTGTTGGTGATGGCTTCTCTCTTTCTCACTGTCTACCTCTGGCCTCCAGTGCACATGCACATATGTGCATGCACAACTATACATCAACATGCCTATGAACATGCATACACACATATATTCATGACACAAATGCAAAAAATTAAAAAGCAAAAAGCTATCTAAACAAATGTATTATCATATAACAGGCTTAAGATGAGAAAAGTAAAATAGGAAGCTTATTAAATCAAATATCTTGGGCTCTAATAAATATAACAAATTAGAGAGAGAAATCAATGAAATTGAAAGCCAAATACAGTAATAAGATATCTACTTACTCTATCTCCCTTTTCACCTTTTGTTAGTGTCTCTCCCTAGGAAATGGGTAGAAGACAGAATCAATTATAAAGAGTTTTAGAAATAGACTATGATGCTGGGTGTGGATAAATCCAGCAAGCCAAACTCAGATCTTCTCTGCACAGTGTGAGAGTTCATTTATAGGCTCCTCCATCTTCTCAAACAAGGACTGTGTTAATCATCTCCATACCATTTAGAGGATCACAAATAGTAGGCAAACTGAAATGCTGCCTAAGGCTAACTCTTCTTGTCCAATGAAGAATTATCATGAACACACACAAGTGGGTGCAGCAGCAAGGCATTCATTTGAAGGTTTCCAAATCAGTTATTTGTGTATTTAAACATACAGAATCATTACTTTCTGCAAGACCTGGACCCATAAACATTTTGACATAAAGTAGAGAGGAGGAACAAAAAAAAATAGCACAAAACCCAGGAAGGACTACCTTGGCTTCAGTGGAATGGGGAGGGTGAGAGAGAACAAGAGTCTAACCTCATGGGGATATAACCAAATTCTAGCCGGTTCATATATCCATGTCCCCAAAATATTTTTAAAAGGAGTATTCCTAGCAAAACAAACTTGCTTTTCTTTAAAAATATTTATCAATTTATTTATCTATTTGAAGGTGAACGAGAGAGGCAGATAAAGAGAATGGTTGCACCAGGGTCTCTAGTCATTGCAAATGAACTCCAGACACATGCCCCACCTTGTGCATCTGGCTTATGTGGGTCCTGTGGAATCAAACGCAGATTCGTAGATTTTTCAGGCAAGCACCTTAACCACTGAGTAATCTCTCCAGCCTTGAGTTCTAAGTTTCAATTTTACTCTAATGAAAATGACTTGAAGGTGTTAACTACTTTAACCATAGTATATATGGAACAATAATTGGTATGGAATGGATAATGCTTGCTGTTGGGGTTAGGTATGTAGTTGTCTGGGAGAAACAGAAGCTTCGCGCGTGCATGTGCACACACAAACACACACACACACACACACACACCTTAATGATTTCTCTTCTCAATGTTTAGATGTATGTGAGCTCATTTAATCTTCACAGGAATGCTGTACAGTAGGTATAACTCTCTGTTCTAAGGTAGGTACAGTAACCTTGATTTGTCATAACTTCCTCTCCTCTGCTCGGCTAGCATTCATGTGCTTTATGTTTCCTTGGTTATCTTGGCTATAAACTCTGTCAGTGTAGAAATATAATTCATCTTGACAATCAAGGCATCTCTGTTGTCTCACACAGACTTACAATGGTAGCATTTGAAAATAGTTTATGTATTAAAATGTAATGCATATAAAACAATAACAACTAACATTTATTGATTTCCTACAATGTGTCAAGCACTGTTCTAACAACTTTAGAGTTAATCCTCAGGTGTCAGTGTGGAAGATAGTTTTAGTATATCCCTGAATAACTGGGAAAAAATGAGGCCCAGAGAAGTTAAATAATATCCCAAAGCTTACAAAACCCAAGTAACCTGCTTTTAACACTTGTCTTGATACTCTGTTTGGTTTGATTCTATAATCAGATTTATTTTTTAAATTGAGTGAATTATCAGTAAGAAATGAACTATAATCTTTAAAAAATTCTTTCATATATGAAAATCAAGAAAAAAATGTGAGGATCATTTTGGTAGATATTACCTCTCTTAATAGTTCTCTTAGGAACTACTGATTCCTTGAAAAAATCTGTCATAGGAGATGAGTTGGAGACCAAATGACCTTTTTTGCTTTTCAACACGTCCTGTGTGTTTGATGTGGTAGGCTTATCTTCTCCTTCATTTTCTAGCTCCCTTTTAGTTATATTAGGCCATGCATTTAATTCCACAATAAAATGTAATCAGAAATGATGTAGGCTACCTGCACTTGAGAGACAGTGAAAAGCCCCTTCATCATTTTCCTATTCGACTTTCCCTGCACTGGACAGTGAGTGAGAGAATGTAGCTGATAGGATGGCTTAGTGACTGAGTGTGGAGTGGAAGAAGCACCCACCCCTTCCAGCTAACCCATGCTGGGCACAGAGCACATGCAGCAGGTAGCCTTCAATCTTGGGATATGCCAACAAGCTTCAGGTTACTGTTACTCAATATAACTATCACTGACTAATTGCTTCATTGGTGCTTGTTTGTCCTGAGGCTGTACTGCTCATACTGCTGCTGGTTGGAGTCACTGTCAAGCTTGGAATGCTCTCCTGTTTACCTTGGTATTGGGAGTGGAACCTGCATGTTAACATGAACTATGATCCTAGGCCTTTCTTTTTACTTTATATTTTGAGGCAGGGTCTCACCAAGTTGCTCAGGCTGGTCTTGAATTCACTCTGTAATCCAGATTAGCCTTGAATTTGTGATCATCCTACTTCAACTTCCCAAGTAGCTGAGCTTTCAGGCCTGTACTAACAGGGGTGGCTCAAAATCCACATTGACTAAAATAATTTGTAGGAATTTGGTTGATCAGACTTGATATTTAGTCCTAGCTCCCATTGCTATTATCTAGGGTATCTAGGGTAAGTCATTTAAACTTTTAGAACCTCCCATTTCATTGTCTATAAAATCATAGAGTTCAAATAGATTATCTCATAACTATTTTATAGCTCTAATCTCTTTTATACCTAGTCATATCCTAAGTGTCCAATGGCCACTTTACAGTTGCCCTTCAGGATTAGTGGTTCTACTTTGGATGGTAACATTTCTTTGAGGTGAAGTCTAGATCCTGTTTTGGAATAGAAAGGTAGAACCCACAAAGAACAAAGTATTCTGCATAACAATATAAAATGTCTGGTTTCCTTTTATGGGGGAGGATGGCAGGAAGGCAAACAGGAATACAGGGAAAGTAAGCAATTAAAGAATTAAGAGAGAAGAGACAAGGAGAGAAATTCTAGGGAGGACAGGGCATAGATGTGTCTACCCAATAAGATAAAGTTGTTCTAAAGAGGCAGCTGGGCTTCTCTTAGACACTGGAAATGGGAGGGAAAACCAGAGAGGGAATTCCCTAAGAAAGGAAAGGCTTATCACCCCAGGGAATCATGAATTTCTATATCTTGTGCTTCTCAAATGGTGGCTCCTTACCAGCAGCACCAGCATCCTTTGAAAAAGTTTTCTGGCTCAGTTCCTGAGCTACTGATTACAACCATGTTAAGTCCACATTTACATCCAAGAAGTGATGCTCTCACTCAGGGGTTCTTTTCTATTTTATAATCAACTGCAGTGCATTTTACTTAGCAAGTCCTCCATGTGTCACAGAGAAATTTAAAATAAGTATCAGTGTTTTTACTTGAAGGGGAGAACATGAAGAGCCAGAGAAGTAGACTGTAGTGTCAGAAGTGAATGGTAGGAGGAAGGCTTGTGTGAGAATTCTCAGGCTCCTTGGAAATCTCCACTTGGGGAACACTGTTAAACTGGCATCATGAAGATGCTAGACAATGATATTGAAGGCAAGTAAGACCTTGAAGGTACAATAAGTGAGGACAACCATGACCTGCAGGATAGATCACTGAGGACAAGCATGACCTTGAGGGTAGAATGACAGAGGACAAGTGTGGTCCTGAAAGTAGACTCATGGGACACTTAGATATAGTGTAATTTTAAAGCTACCTGAAAACATTAGTGTTACTACTAAAGATAAGTAGTAATGCCAAAGCACATGGAAGTTCAGCTTTGGAGCTTTAAGTATGGTTATTATTGCTGCCGGTCTTTATGCAGGCAATTTAGTGACCCCATCATTGTTTATTTATTCCCCATAAACCAGTGTCCCTAATTCAATCTGGAAAGAATGTGACTAAGTGTTTTAAAAAGATGTGTTACACTTATAAAAAAAGATGAGATATATGCTAAGTCTGATTCGTGCAAGCTGTGGTGTTATATTTATTTACTTTTTTATGATTTTAAATAAAAAGTCATTTTTGGTAAGAGGGATTTTGTAATTTCCTTAGGTGGTCCTATTTGAATATGAATGATATGGTAAAGACTCCCTGCCTTCTCCCACCAGAAGAGATAAATTGTTAAAGAGCCTGGCCACAGTAATGCTGAAATGTGGCCAATCTCACAGGAACCAGAAAGGAAAATAATTTCAGAGGCACTCTGAAAGCAGTTGTTTGAGAGATAAGCATTTCCAATTTTGCAGGTAAATTAATGATAGAATAGGACTAAGATTTTTTTTGAAAGTGGTCAGTTAGGAACATAGACTCAAAAGAACATAGATGCCAACCTTTCCTCAAGACACTAGCTGGCTACTCCAGTCTGAACCTAACCCTGACTCATCAAGATGGCATTAGGGGAAGTCCTCTGTTTTACTTCCTGGTTCTTCCTCCTTCTTGGAACCTTTTGGCAGGCAATGGGAATCCTCATTCCTTTGTTTAATTCATCAGCCTGTCAGGAGCCCTCACATACAACAAAAGTAACCAACCCAGTCCACCTCAACTTGATACCCAATTCACCAGATCCAAGTCACTGTGCCATGTAATTATCTGCTCAGGACTCCTCCCAACTTGGGAGATTTCTGCTTTACTTTCTTTTCCAAAATAAAAATTGCTTAAAATGCCCTCCTGGCTTGATTTCACTAAGCATTCTCCACAGGTTGGAAGACAAGAACTAAAGGAAAACTGGTAGCATTAGTACCAGTCATTTTAGCTATTATGTCAGAATAGCTTCGTGGTTTTAAAATCAGCCACCCATATGTAATTCATAATTAGCTCTGTGATCCTGAGAAGACTGCTTAACCTCGGCTTCACTTTCCTCATCTGGAGAATGGGCATGTTATTAATTCATCTCATGAGGTTTTTAAAAATGGATTATATGAGTTAATATGTATACAGATTTTGGTGACTGGCATGGTTCACACTTGCTTAGAGATCTGTTCTATTTTTACCCATCATGTTAGTATTAACTGGTTTGTGAAATAGGGTTTGATTTGGAAAGATACTTGTAAGTCTATTTTTCTTTTTAAATATTCTTCCTCTGTCCCTAAAGCTAAAAATACTTACAGGCTCTCCTTTTTGTCCTTTAGGGCCAACAAACCCCGGAAATTCTGGCAGTCCAGTTTCACCCTTTCAAGAGAAGGCAAAAGAGAATTTTGTATGAGGTGAGAGAAACTTCTGTTCAAGGCCAGGAGACACATTGAAACTCTGATTTTTAATAGACTGTCTTCCATACATCCAATTCCTTCAGGTCTTCCAGAAACCCATACATTTCATTATAACTATTAAAACTAATTTGGAACAATGTTAATTCTTATTTGAGGACAGAATATCTAGAACAGAAGTATTATAATATTGTCTTGCTATATCAAAAAATGGTGATCTACAACAATCTGGACTCATTTTCTTTCAAACACATTTTTCCTGTTTTAGGTAGGGAAGTCAGTGGTCATGTGAGGAAAAGGGAGCTTCCAGCTGTCCCGGCATTCTTCCTGCTGCTATTTGACTGGCTGTGGACAGAAGGCATTCTTGTAGATGTGCTGACAGCACTAGCATAGATATGTCTAAAACATTCTGCTCAAAAATATTGATGAGGAATTTTCATGTGACACACAAAAAGTATTTTCAGAGAACACAACTTGAGGACAACACTTTTAGAAGGAGTTCTGTCACTAACGGGTTTCCGCACAGTTCCAGCATGGTACCTCCTCCCAGGACTTACCAGAGACTCCTGAGCAACCACCTAATTCTTAAGTTGAACATAGCTCTTAGAAGTTAGCAATTCTGATTGTTTTCTCAGCTCTCAAGAATATCGCCAAAATGATGTTCATCACTGTATTATTTGATCATAGCTCTTCTAAAGCCTTTCTTGCCTATTTTTAACTTCCAAAGATGCAGAAAACCTAAACGTGAATATGCCTAATGTCCATATGCTACATACTCAAAATGAATGAAATTAGAAAATTTATAGTCAGAGAAGAAACCCTGTATATTTCCCACTATAGTCCCATTCTACAGGGAGTGAGTCTCATAAATTTGGAATTTACCTTCTAGTCCATATTTTTGTACTATGATGACCGCCTGTGTATAATTATAAACAATATATTATTTTGACTATGTGAAATAAATTTCATAAATATCTTACCTTGTATATAACTCTGTCATCTATTTTCTTCTCTCATTATTCTTTTTAATAAGTATTTATTTTTATTTATTTATTTGCAAGCAGAGAGAGAGAGAGAGAGAGAGAGAGAGAGAGAGAGAGAGAGAGAGAGAGAGAGAGAGAATGGGCATGCCAAGGTGTCCAGCCACTGCAAACAAGTACTTCAGATGCATGTGTCACTGTGCATCTATTTTTATGTGGGTACTGGGAAATTGAACTCAGGTTGTTAGATTTTCAGGCAAGCACCTTAGCCATTGAGCCATCTCTCCAGCCCCACACTGCTGTCCTTATCCTCCAAAAACTTGCTTTAGTGGCTCTGGTGCCCTGTCTGGCCTGCATTCACCTCCACCATGATGAGTCCTCCTATGTGTCCTAGATGGTACTGTAAGGGGAGCTTTCCTCGTCTCCCCTTTATTCATTTGTTCATGTGTTTCTTTAAGAACTTTTCCTCTTGACCTATGTGACCTTGTTCATTCTTGGCAACTGCTATTCAGCATTCTAACCCACAGAGGCACTAAAGGCTTATCTCAGCCCCATGACTGGTGTTGGGGTAGTCTGTAGTTATTTCTGTTATAAACATAGGACTGGAAGACATATATTTAGTCCTGTCCCCTTTTGAGGATTCAGCTATGTTTTTATTATAAAACTTTATATAACAAGTGTACTGAATTATTACAACCCTGAAAATCTTGGACCTATTTCTCCATATCTATCATAATCCATATTTTGGCATTTTGTGTAAAGGACAGATATGATCATATTTTTATTAATCACCTTTCTTTAGACAATTGAATATATTTTTAAGTGTAATCTTGATTTTATTTAAAAATTTTAAATATCCATTGCTAATATTTCACAGTACTATTAGTACTGTAACTGTTAGTTACGTGAATGACCTGTGTGAGAAAGCTGAGAACCACATGGAATAAAAAGTCAATTCACCAATTTGAGAATGTATGTATTCCACCATAGCATTTTTAAATTGGCTCATCTGCTTACCAATTGCATCATTTTAAACATATATCTATATGACCTATGTATTCATAGCTCATAAGTTTATTCACATTTCATGTTCTCTGAAGTGATAGCCATGAAATTTAGACTAGGCCTGATATGTTTTAAAATTAACTTCTATAAAAATGCAGAAGCATTTTAAAGTCTTTGTAACATCTGAACATCTTATATACCTTCAGCCTTAAACATACTACATTGTAGAAACTTTTTTCCCTAGACAGCAAATTATGTGTAATTTGTAATATAATGTGCAATGTAAGAATATGGAAAAGGTGGTGACTGTTTTAAGGCAGCACCAATGTTGTGACTTGAAAGAAACAATAAATAATTAGCTTATATAACCACTAAACTGGCCTTCATGTTACCCAATGGGTGCTAACCTCCCCAGTCCACAGGTGTAAAGAAAATACATGCCTGACAGGGTCTAGAAATTACTAATAAATTCACATAGTCCTAATATATCAAAGTGGGAGGGTAGGAAGATGAATGGTTACAGATGTGTTCATAGACACTACCCATTTGAGCTAAATAGTTAGAATTCCAAGAAAATGCAGAGGATGATCTGAGCAGAGGCTGTGGTTACCTCTGTGTGGTCCTTGGATGAGGCTAGTCTTGGAGCATACTAAAGGAACCCATCCTTCATATAAAGTTCTTCAATCCAAAACATTTGCATCCACTACTAGACATGTCTTTTCATATCTAAAATGGATGTTCAGTGATTCATCACTGTGGATATGAATCAAAAGACATAATAAGTGTATTAAACATCAGGAAAGACCATCCTTCAGTTTGACAGTTTTGATGATATTTGTGCTATTGAAATTCCTTCTTGTCTCCCTGATAAGCTGCTCCAAGAAGACACCAGGATTTCTGTCAGTCCCCATTCCTTTGTCTTGCCCCACTGTAGTCACTCTGCAAATGCTTGACTCCTTCACCAAGTCCTACCAGACTCAGGAAGTGACGGAGCAGAAGCTATCATTCCAGTGACAGGACTTGTCTTGTTATTGAATGCCCTTCACTATTAATATTAAGTTGGCCATTAATCACACTTTTGGTGTGGCTGTTAAACCAGAAGTGATTTGCCTGCTTATTCTAAGGATGCCTCATGGAAATGCTGTCTTTCACCTGATAGTCTGATTCCTGTAACTCTAATTTGCTGGTAAGTGCATTGCAAAGTGGCATGTTAGATAATGATAAATCATCCATGTGCTTCAGTTCTACTTTTTGTTAAATCTTTTCTTCTATTACCCAACTTGAGTCCCTTCCTTTCAAAATTATCATGGTAGGTGCAAAGAAGAGCATGACAGAGTGCTAAGGATCATCCCAAATAATTAATATAAAAAATGTTTGAATTGGAGAAGTGGCTCATTGTTTTAAGTGCTTGACAGCAAAGCCCAATGACTTGGGCCCACATAAAGCCAGGTGCACAAAACAGTGCATTCATCTAGAGTTTGTTGGCAGTGGCTAGAGGCCCTGGAGCACCCATACTCTTTCTCTGCCTGCCTCTCTCTCTCTCTCTCTCTCTCTCTCTCTCTCTCTCTCCCTCCCTCCCTCCCTCCCTCTCTCCCTCCCTCCCTCCCCTCTCTGTCTGTATCTGTCTGCTTGCAAATAAATATAATATTTTAAAAAGAGCAAAATGAACCTCAGAAGTGCAAAAAAAGTTTAAAATGGGTGAATAGGAAAATGTGAATGTTTAGTGAGGGCATAAGTGTGTTACAAATTGTGCTCCCTTGGGTGTTTTCTAAACACTCTCTAAGGTTCTAATGTATAGCCAGGGTTTGGAAGCTCTGAGGCCATCACAGGGAAGAACAAAGATCTGGGAGTACGGTATAAGGAGCCTACATTTTTACTGTGCTATCCCATGAAAAACGCAATTTAAAAACTAATACATTAATCCAGAATAGATATGAAGTGTATGTGTGTAAAGAAAGCTGATTTGGTTCTTCCAGCAATCGCTATATTTATGTTTTCTTCATTTATTTTATGTACTATCTATTGATAGAATGGTTCCTAATACTATTTTTTTTTGTTTTTCTAGCTTTTATTGTTAATAGTAAGATACATTGTATAAGCAAATCTTGTAATGGTACCCCATTTCCCTCCTCCCTGTCCCCAACCTGCTGAGGGCCCTTGATAGATGACTCAGTGGTTGAGGTGCTTGCCTGTAAAACTTAACAACCTAGGATCGATTCCCCAGAACCCAGGTAAAGCCATATGCACAAAGTGGCACATGCATCTGGAGTTCGTGTCCAGTGGCTAGATGCCCTGGTGCACCCATTCTCTTGTCTTTCTGCTTGCAAATAAATAAAATATATTCTTAATATATTTTCATAGATATAGCATTTTAAGTTCTGTGTAGACTCATATACTTTTGAGGAAGGGGATTGGGAAGATGGAATAGTAATCTATTGGCTTTTTCTAATTCCACTGACGATTCTGAAGTAATTAAAAGGGAGTCTGGGCCAAGGAAAAGGTTCTCGGACTTTGAGAACCACCTGTTTTACAGAATCTGATTTATCATCAGTGAGGCTTAGGAATTCCTGAGTAACATATGCTTTCTAATGAACAGAGCAAACAGAAACCAGCTGTTTTGTTTCAAGAAATGAATCATCGTTTAATGTTTTAATGTGTCACAATCTTCTTAGCTCAGCTGTCCTATGTGACAAGCTGTGTGGCTTTATTTTCTCCCTCTGCCCTGTATGCATCTAGTGTTTGTCAGGGTGGTGTGGCAGAGTGTAAGCTGGAGGCTTGTGGGAGATTGTGCTAATGTAGCCACTGTGAAGTTCAAGACACCAGTGTGACTTGTCATGTCATAGCTCCCTTTTAAAATCTTTTGTAGGATGTCATTGTTTTATTTATTTTTCAGAACATTTTATTTTTCAATGGCCACTCTCTAAGAGTCTTCTCATTTCTGTTGAGATTATCATTTAGCAGTATTTTCTGTCAAGGGATATACAGTCTTGTGAATAAATTGACTACACTGACTTATAAGTCAAAGAAGTCATATTTTCTGGGATTCATGTTGTAGTATCCTGCCCTTAATCAAGAGGCTTTTCACTGGGTGAGCGAATGAAGGCAAGTCCTCATAGGCACCTGATCTCAGAATATTTTCACATCCGCATATCCACATATCCCTATCTGTGGACTTGATGTGCATTTTTATTGTTTATTTTATTTTTTTCCACTGGCCATGTCGCATTCACACTGATTCCAAGGCCATCACAGTTTTAGAATAAAACAGAAGACAATTTTTTGAGAAGTTAATTAATGTTAATTTGACATCTTCACAGCTAATTAAAAATTAAGTTTAATCTGTGAATGACAACAATTACAACAATTCAATGGAAAAGTGTTGGTGTTTCATTGTTAAAGCTGATATTGCAATAATGATCTCACTAAACTACTACTGGACATGATAAAAGCCCTTCAGGAAATACACCCATGGATGCCTGTATTTCAGGAGGGCAGAAAGCCTTGACTTTGAGCCTTTGGCATTTTGTTCAACAAGCCTTCAGTGTCTTCTTTCCACATTTCCCTTGACCTGTCCCATAGATGCAGTGCTCCCCTCTGGTACCTAGACACAGGTCCTGTTCTGGTTCCTGGTTAGCAGGCAGGTGAGGCCCCTATTCACAGAGAGACTGGACTACCACAGATGAACTGTCCTTATACCCTGACACACAAATGTGCATGTGGGCATAAAATACTAGACTTCATATTCATGTTGAAAATCATACAATTATCTGTTTTAGAACCACTGGCTCCATGTTCACCATTCCCCTAGGTGAAAACAATCAAAAAAATCCACTTGTTTTAAATGCATTCTGTCTTGAAAGATACAAGTGGTCAAATAATAGTACCATCATAATTTTTTATGGTTTCTGTGTCACTTAGGGACACATCTTTTCTTTCTTACCTCTTTTTCTCTCAATAATGTTTAATAGTCCTCCTAAACATATTCTGTTAAATAACTATAACATTGGAGACCCATTTATCTTTTCTGTGATTTTCTCTGGAGAAACAACACAACTGTAGGGTTGTTTCTCCTCACTTACAACACACACCCCCTTCTTTTATCAATTTAGTTCTGGGCTCCTGTTTCATCTGCTCTCAAATCTTTATTGTCCTCAGCTCACCAATTTGACTTGACCTTTCCTGGCTGATGACTTTTCCTGTCATCTCACTTGGAAACCACTCCCCCAAGCATATTTCTGCCACAAAAATCTACAAGCCCACACGTGGAAAGGGAAGCAATAAAACGCCAGAAAAGGCAACTGATCCTCATTAGTGAATTTCCAAAAGCTTAGTCCAGAAATCCCCCAAACAGAAAACCTGGCCTCTCCAGCTATGTGGAACTCACCTGTGTCCCTAGCCTAGGAACAGATTTAGATCACTCTGGTTTAAACTGATTTACACGGTGAGTGTATAACTGGAAATTACATGCAGAGTGACTCATGCTAACCATCTAGTACTGAACACCAGTTTACTCCCAAGTCATAGCAGTTTGGCTTTGACCCCCAACCTCTCTACTGAAGTCTCTGCGTTCAGTCTGATGTACTCCTGGCTCATGCTGTCATTGCCACTTTGTTCACCTTCCTGGCTTCTTTCTCTTTATCTCTGGCTTCTCCTTTCTCCCAAATTCTTAAAGGTTGCCCTTCCTTATAGGACTTGGACCAGGCTCTCTTCTCATGTGACTAATACTCACTACAGAACACTTTTGTCTGTCCCTATGGTCTAGGCATCTTTTACACAAAGACCAATTATAGTTTATATAGCTAAATTTAGCTCATAAAGCTTCCTGAGTTTTAAATTCATGTATCAAATTTTCATTTGTAAATTATAGAAGCAATTAATTTTCAAAAACTTCAAAGACTAAATAAAAACATACTAATATGCACATATATGAGAAGAAAAGATAAGGAATTACATCACACTTTTAACATGGATTAGTCCAGAACTAGGGGAATGATAGTCAGTATCTTCCCATTGTATTTCTGAAGTTTATGGCATTTTAAAAGTGAGTGGTAATTCTAATTTATAATTTTAAAAAAAACTCAAAAAAAGGAAAAGCAACTGAACTCACATCCTTCCTTTCTCCTTCAGACTGGTGTCATCACTTTCTTACGACTGTCTTTACCTTCTTTTTCCTCCTTCCCTTCCGTTCTCCCCTTTTCTCCTTCATTCTTTCCTTCCTTCCACTCAGCCCTACCACTTTCTTCTTCTTTCCACTCCTTCTCCTTCCTTCCTTCCTTCCTTCCGTCCTTCTGTCCTTCCTTCCATCCTTCTTTCTTCTTTCTTTCGAGACAAGTTTTGTGAGGCATAGACTGGCCTCAACATCTTGATCTTGCTGCTTCTATGTCCCATAGGCCAAGAATATAGGTGTGAGCCACTATGCTTGGCTTTCCCACTCACTCTTATATTTTATGTTCAATCAACCCTCCAGAGCCTATTTGACTCCATCTCACAAAACTGTTCTGAACTGAATTTTATAGATTTCCTAAAAACACTAGTCATTTGGCATGGTGTCAGTCATTCATTATACACAAAACTCCACCTTGTTACCCTCATTGTATTTTTTTAAAATATATTTTATTTATTTATTTATGAGAGAGAGAGAGAGAGAGAGAGAGAGAGAAAGAGAGAGAGAGAGAATGGGCACAGCAGGAACTCCAGACACATATGCCCTCTTGTGCATCTGGCTTTATATGGGCACTGGGGAATTGAACTCGGGTCCTTCTGCATTGCAGACAAATGCTTTAACCGCTAAGCCATCTCTTCAGCCCACCCTCATTGTATTTTTGCCAGGACATTTTTAGGGTAGCTGGACTGAACTTTGATCTAAGATGTGACTTGTTTAGGTATGGTCTTTGGATTGTGAAGCTCTAAACTCATGAAGCACAGGGCAGATGAGCAACGCAGGACCTTTTGTGAGAGTATTTACCAGTGTCATCTACCCCACAAGTTACAGGGCCTCAGAGATGTGGTGGATGGGACACAGTAGTGTCTTTGACGCAGCAAGCCATACTATTCTAACAGTAAGCTACTATACTCATGAATCTTGTTTTTTTCTGATGACTTCAACCCAGAAAACCAACAAGACAATCTGTTGCCTCTCAGAGTACCATATAACTGTTGTATTAAGTAGGTAGGCCAGGAATTTCAACTAATCCAAGGGTCTAAGGTGCTATCTTCACCCTTGGACAGATTCAAACTTGAATTTCACTAGCATTTGTTCATTGATTTATGTGATGGTTAAGCTTTGTAGTCAATGTGACCTATTTAGTAATCCACAATAATCTTGAGTGTTCTGTAGCAAATTTCCTCTGAACTAAAGAGAGAAAGGAGGCTCAGGGGATTAAGGAAGTCATGTTAGCTAGAAACAAACATCCCTTCCTCAGAGAGTAGAGCAGAATAGAAATTCTAGAGACTCTGGGAGTCAACAAGACTGGGAAAGGGTTGCAAGACCTGCCCTAATGCTATATAAAGGGGAAGGAAATCTCTCCTTCTGCTTGCCTGCTGGTGCTTGTCATGATTTGGACATGCATCCATTCTGCTCAACTATCCATTCATGGGCATTGGAATTAAGTTTCCTCAGTTTTCCCCAGGAAGCCTTTAGGACTTCAGTGCTGGATTGGGACTACTGAGGCCTCCAGCCACATGGACTGAGCACTACTGGTTCCTTGACTCTCAGGCTTACAGATTGCTATTGTGGGACTGCCGTAAGCTAATCCAATAAATCTCCTTTTTACTACAATTCATTCTATCAGTTCTCTTCCACTAGAAAACCCTTACTAATAAAGAATTTGGTACTAGAGTTTGTGTTGATATTGCTGAGATGAATCTGACCGTGCAGGTTTTGGTCTTCTGGAATTTGTGGGCTGGAGGAGTGGACATGGATTTAGTACTTGCAACTGAAGATGCCTTCTAGAGAGGTAAGCCAAGTTTATGGGCTATTCTCATGATAATTTGAAATTGCTAAGTGTAGAGAGAACTGTATTTGGAGGCTTGGCTTATAAACTCTTGAAGGGGAAGGAGAGTCTACAGAGAACATTATTGGAATTGTGTTACTGGAATAAGGGCTGGGTGTGTTTTACTGCCCATGTGTCATAGTCAGCCTACTCTTCAAGGTAACAATTTATTTTGTCTCTGAATTAACAACATGGCTCTGTCTTGCATATCTAGTCTTATTTTTGGAATCATGAAAAAAATGCATATGTGGAGTGGGTCATAAATTACACACAGTACCAGGAGCCACTGCTGAGATGTGGTATATGGAACATGACATGAAGTCCCTGATAGGCCATTGGAAAATATACCGTGGTTTTCAATGGAGACCTGAAGATATTGTGGACACACCAGAACTGTGCAAGGGCTACCATGGAGCGCTGTTGGCTCAGGATGGAAGTTTTCCACAGCTACTCAGCCAAACTGTAGGGGTGGAATTGGAAAATCCAGAGACTGTCAGTAACTGATTGTGATACTGAACTTCAACTGCAGATGTTTGATGTTTGCCTGATGGTGGTTGAGTTCGTATTGGTCCAGCCTCTTCTTGTTATGCCTCTTAGCACTTGGAAATGTTTACTCTGTGCCATTATATGTTAAAAGCATGTAACATTTTTATTTTACAGAATTCTCAGTTAAGGGACATTTCCTTGTTTGAAGATATGGTTTGATGTCAAGTTGAAAAGGAGTAGATTTGTGATTATTAAGTTTTGTTGTCCACTTGACTTGTTTAGTAATCCATGGTAATCTTGGGTGGGTCTCCGAGGTTGCTCACAGAAAGTATTAACTAAAGAAGGTTGTCCCTTTTCCAGAATGAGCACTTGTTCCAGAATGGGTGGCCCTCTCAGCAGAGGGCACAATGTAAGGAAGCTTGAGGGGAAAGAAATCCCTTTCTTGCTTCCCCACCCCTGCCTTTTTGCTGGTGTGTGTGTGTGTGTGTGTGTGTGTGTGTGTGTGTGTGTGTATTATTGGTGATGGTTTTTCTCTCTCTTCCTGAACCTGTGAAAGGGGCCAGCCTCTTTTGCCATTATGGCACTTCCCCTAGACTGTAGTTTCAATAAATCCCTTTCTCCCATAACTGTGCCTGGTTTGGAGGTTCACTCCAGCAGCATGTGGCTGATTACAACAACATGTAATATTATCCTCTAACCTTTCTCCAAGCTAATGGTACCAGACAATTACCAGGCTTTATAGAAATAATAATAAGACACAGTCTTTGTGCTTCTAGAATTGTGGTTGTATTTTAGATGCTGTTCTACTATGATTGGGTTATTTTGGACCTTGGTGCCATTTTGTGGGTTCTTGAATACCTTGTAAATAACTATTGTAGTAACAGAGTTTTGAATGTGATTATGAAAAATTCATGGGACAAAGTTTATTAAGAGCTCATTGGACAAAGTGCCCATCTGAAGAATTATGGGGTGAGTGCATTCTCCTTTTGTTCTCTTCAGAGCTTTGGGACCTCTTGTCGGAGAAGTGAGAAGATTCGAGGTATATTCTCTCTCTCTCTCTCTCTCTCTCTCTCTCTCTCTCTCTCTCTCTCTCATTGTTTTCTTTCATTTGTTTATTTGGTGGTACTGGGGATTAAACCTATGGCCTCACATATCCTTGTCAAGTGCTCTACTGAGTTCCAAACCCAGCTCCCAATATTCTATTGTGTTTTTAAAAAATAGTCAGCATATATTGATATATAACAATATGTTTCATTATGACCTTTTTCTACATGTATATGATGTATTTCAATCATATTCGCTCTCCATACCCCTCTTTTGGGTTCTCTTGGATAAGCTATTCTCTGGTAAGAATGGAATATGGAGGACATGTGTGCATTGTATCATAGGAGGTGGATATTTTTGTAGGTGTTGAAGGGTAATATATCAGCAATTTTTCATGGCTCAACAAATGAATGAAACTAAAAGCATGAATTCCCTTCCGTAACATAGGGTGATCAACTTTGACCTCTGAGGTCAGCCTTTCAGAAACTTGTTCTAATATTCTAGGCATGAGGAAAATAAGTTATTTGTTCTTATTTAAATTATGCACCTTCTCGCCCTCATTGCCAAACTTGTCAGTACTTCAGAATGTGAGTTTAATTTGGCAGTGATATAGCCGATGTATCTAGTTACCGCAGAGATGCCATGTCATAGAAGAACCAACTAATCCAATATCTTTTTATAAAAAGGGAAATGTAAACACAGAGTGCAATGTGGTTGTAGCCATGAGATCATCAGAAGCTAGTATAGGGTCCTGAAACCCAACCATCTCTGGTACTATCAGAGATCACAGCCCAACCAGCACCCTCATGTCACACTGCTGTTATCTGAATGTCCCTTGTCTAAGATGCTGAATTCCTTATATTATGCAAGTAACCTTTATATGTAGCCTACAAGGCTGTGTTCCCTACAAATAAGCTCTGCAGATGGTAGCAAGGGCAACTTCTTAGTTTTTTTCAAGAAAACATTTTGCTAGCTACAAAATGGATGGCAAGGACACTGATAAATTTTAAAGACCGTTCTGTAATCCAACCAATATCCATAATGCAGGCACATATGCTTATGCCTACATCTACAATGTTACCTAAATCTAGTGGTTCCTAGGGTGTGGAGGGAGAGAAAAGAAACTAAGATGTTTATTTTTAAGTCTTCCAGGCTCAGACAGGTTGCCTCCAAGCAAGCCTTTGCTTTATGTACCTTTGTTGGATTTAACTCTTGGAATGACCTTGAATGTTTGTTCTTGGAAAAAAAAATTTCTGTCCTTTCTAGCCTGTGGATTTGAAAACGAAATTATGATTTGATACATGGAAAGAAAAAATAGCCTATTTTGCTATGAAATTGGTACTGTTGGATCAACTATTTGGAAAAGCGGCCACTAGAATTGGTTGCCAGGAGACATAGAGCATCAATGTTCCCAAGCTTCGATGGAGGGTGGTGATAACACCACTATGCATTTTCAATGTGCAGTTCTAAAAACAGTGCCCAAATGTGAACCCCAACAGTGTTGGCCTCCACAGAGAACACTTTTTCCCCCTGGAAGGGAGCCCATGGCTTTAGAATTTGACAGAGCCTGTCAGATTTTTATGAAAATCTGCAGAGATGGAAACAATGAAAAACAGTTAACAGGGGAATGGCCACATTTTCCTGCAGGGGAAGAAGTGCTCAGAACAGAGGCTGGTTTACAAACAATCTTGCAGAATGGGAGCAGCTATTTTGCAAATGAATTTTGTGATGGAGTGGAAAATCTACTGTTTTGTAATTCACATTCTCAAGTGAGCATGCAAAACTGCGAATAAACACACATTTAATCCTCCTGACTTTTCCCCTCGATGTCTCTTTCTCTCTCTTCTTTTTCATTTTTTAAAATTCTTATGTATTTGCAAGCAGAGTGAGAGAAAAGAGAATGAGAGTGAGAGTTAGAGAGAGAGAGAGAGAGAGAGAGAGAGAGAGAGAGAGAGAGAGAGAGAGAGAAGGTCACACCTGTGCCTCCAGCCAGCCACTGCAAAGGAACTCCAAGTGAGTGGGCGACTGTGCATATGGCTTTACATGGGTACCAGAGAATCAAACTCAGGTCATTGGCTTTGCAGGCTCAGCCTTACCCACTGAGCAATCTCCCCAGCCCTTCCTTTTCATGTTTGATCTGTGCTCTGAGGAACAGGGTCTTTTAGGCCTGAGTTTCCCCTCTGGGTGAAACAGGTGTAGGAGGAAGAGCAATTCTTATATGAGGCCTAAAGGGCAAGTGAGGCTTTGCTAGGGGGAGTTGGGAGGAGCCAGTGGCCACATATGAGTGTTCTGCTCCTCATCCTCCCATGGGATTGTGACAGTTCAGGCAAGCTCCATAGACCGTCTCCCCTTGAGTGGGAGGTTTCTTTAGCCAGAGCCCAAACCTAGATGCAAAGGCTGATTGGTCAGGTATAGAACAATCAGCTGTCTCTCTGACTTACCTAGTTTTAAAAGCTTTCCTAGAACAAAGGCCAGTCTTCTTTTTCCACATGGCATCCTAGAAGGAGGACTTTCATTTTCCAGGTAAGGCCCCTCACCCCAGCTCTTAGGCTGGGGTGAGGGGGGCTCAGGATTCTTTTCCACATAAACCTTCCCCTCTCATGTTTTCTAAGCAGCATAGATTTTATTAAAATCTCTCCCCATGTGTTCACCCCACACTGGTGGGTGGAGAACTCTGTAACTCCCCATGTTCCCTTAAATAAAGTCATTTATTATATCTTAATATCTGGTTGTCTATGATTTTTTTTCGTTTGTTTTTTTGAGGTAGGGTCTCGCTCTAGTCCAGACTGACCTGGAATTCACTATGTAGTCTGAGGATGGCCTTGAACTCACGGCAATCCTCCTACCTCTGCCTCCAGAGTGCTGGGATTAAAGGTGTATGCCACCACACCCGGCTTTATGATTTTAATTCTTTAACTTTATAGACAAGAATTCGGGTACTCTTTAAATTTTGAGGTGCATTGGAATTTTTGCTGGGCATTATATAAATTCTAACCCCCACCTCAGTCCTTACAGGTAGCTGCCTCCACAGAATCCAGGCTGCCCCCCTCCCCCAACTGCTGGAGTTGCTGTCAGGCTCAAGAGCCGAGGTCCAGGGTTCTGGCGAAGGCATCACATAAATCAATGCCAATTTAAAAGGGAAGATTGTTTTAACCTTGGAGTGTCGCTTTCTATGTCCCAATACATAGTCCATTATTTAATCTCAGCCTCTCTTCTCTCTGTGCTCATTTGTTATAGCCAGACCATTAGGCATGCAACAAACTGCAAAATGAAACAATCCCAGCATCCAACAACAGAGGAGAGTGGAGGGGATATGGCCAAGTGGAAAATAAATGCATCTACTCATCCCAGCATGTCCCTCTGATAGTGCGAGGGCATGACTGTAATACAGAAGGATTGGTCAGTGTGGTGAGGTGGGGCTACTTGTCCATCCTGGTGGGCATTCAGTTCAAAGTTCTAACTATCCTTAGAAAGAGATGAAATAAAGTACTTAGTAAGTTAACTCCCATTAATCCACAAATGGATCTGAAGGCTGGCTCTAAATGATTATATTGTAGCTTGTGGAGAAGAAATGGTTCCTCCTCAGGAGAGATAACAGCCCAGTGTCAGGCACTGGTTTGAACTTTCCATTGAGTTAGTGTGGTCAGCACTCACTGTATTAAAAAAATAGATAACCTTACACTTTAAAATATAACATCTTCAACTTTCCCCTCTAAATATGAAGGCTCCATATATTTTCATTTTAGGAAAAACTGCCTCATTAGTAAGATAAAGAATATATAGAAGTAGTGCTGGGAGAGCAGTGAAGATATAAGCCATAAAAGTTTTGCAAGGGTTAGCAAATATTTAAGTAGCTGAGTAGCATTTTGGTATGTTTTATACCAAGGGCAAGGGTAATATAATGTATTATTTAAAGTTCTCTAGCTGACGTAGTGACATCAGAGCCAACTTATTCTCATTATTTTGAAGCCTTTATGATAAGTCTTATTTTATAACAGTAGTGTCAGTACAAATGGCATTATATTGATTAAATGTAGATATGCTGCAGCTTACGTTTTCTAACTTGTGCCAGCCCAGACTGTTTAGAGGAAGCTGGTATTGATTTATTTAAGATATATAACAAAGAATTAGCAAATATAACCTAAACTTTCTTTTAATAAATTTTCCACTGTAAAATACAAATAAATAAGAAAACTGAAGATAGGATGACCAATTTAAATTCATAAAGTGCAACCAACTGTCTACATGTTTGATTTTGAATTTATCAATTACCTAAGTCTTTATGCTGAGTTCAATTTGATGAATAAGGCATTGGGATTTTAAGATGAATTCCCTTGAACAATAAGAAAATAATTGGTTTTTGAAACTAGCTATCCAATATATGTGCAGTAGCATGATTAATGTCTCTGGCATTTGTGACCACAGATGCAACATCATACACAGGAATTTATAAGAAAGAAAGCTAAGAAAATATACAGAAAAGACATAAGTGGGTCTGTGTCTAACTTTTTTTCTGGCCCAAGGTGTCAATGATAAGCCTATGTTGTATCTAAAGGGTCAGAATGCACCAAGAGAGCTGCTTTATGTGATCAGACCTCATGTATTGTTGAATGATGAATCCATTCATGATTTCATCTAGGTCGTTCAGTCCTGTGTGGTTTTGAAAGAAAGCTAACTCTTGTGCTATGGGAAACTAATAATTTCTTTTTGTCCTTGCATTATCAATCTTTGAACTAACACCCCCTTTTTCATTTCCAAAAACAAAAAACATTGATTTATAACAATATGTTAAGTCAATATATATATACATATATATATAATATTTTAATTTTAGAAACATAGCTTTCGTCTGGAAAGATCTTTTAAGTGCATGTGATCATGTCTCAATGTTTTAGAAGTTATAAATTAATAAGACTTTTTCCCCCAAAATATAATTTTATGACATCTCCAGACACACAACTTATAGGAAAAAGAAGTGTACCTTGTTGAAATATCCATCAAGAGTTTGTTGTATTCCCTGTAACCCAGGAGGACCCTGCATGAGAAATTGAGGAGAAATAGTTATCAAAACAATGTGCTTAAATAATATCTGAAGTCTATTTAGTCAAATACTCTAATGAATAAATAAATATACATTATACATAATAAATGTACATTAGTGTTTCCAACACTAATATATAAACAGTAAAGTTTTTTTTTCCTAGGTTAAACCTTTCATGAATCCTAAGTGAAGTTCCAAGTAAGGACATGTAACATTTGCCAGAAGGCCAACCATCACTATGCTCTTTATTTAAAGGAATTCTACCCATTAAACTCTTCTGGGGAAGAAGTTGTGGTTTCTTTTTATTTTTGGCACTCTCACAGGGTTTGATGAATATTTCAGAGAAATATATGCTACCACATATTATTAGTTTGGAAATAGAGTGAAAGATATTTTGCCTACACTTCTGTGAATCAATTGTATGAATTGAGCTGCACATGGGTTTGGGTCCAGAAAAACAAGTGTACTGTAAAATCTTATCCTTAATAGATTTCAATATTGGTAGTTTTATTTGCCCTGGAAATATTTCCTCAGCATTATGCTGAACTTGGACTGGACAGGAAAGAAGTAAAAACACCTGTTCATCTAACGCTTCTAAGAGATGAGTAAGAAAGACTTTTTCAAGGATTACATTTTATAGGGGAGAGCCATAAGAAAATACAAATCTTAGCATTACTTTAGGGAGCAGTTCAAGCCAAGATAGACTCAGCTATTTCAGATAAGAGAGAGCATGTTTCATCCAGACCTAAAAGCTAGTAGGAGAGAAAATATTCCAGAGGAAAGTTCCTAACATTTTACCTCAGAAGATAAGGCAATGTTTGAGCAAATCAAGCTGCAACATAATAAAGAGTTTATTCTTTAAAGCGAATGGGAGCTTTGAAAAGGGAAGAAAAAATTGCTCGTTACACTTGCTGATATGGGTAGCATCTTTGGGATGTAGAAATAATTAATGTTGGACAACATTTACGCCAGGTACTTCTGACAAATGGCTTATGATTGAAGGTCTACTTTAATATGAAACCTTGGCATTGTGCCACTAAACAGAAAAGACACAAGAATGTGATGATGGATGCTTGGGAGCAGGTTGGTGAAACTTGGGAGGAATAATGGGTCTCAAAGGTAATGGAGCTGGCTATGATTGGAATGACAAATGATGCTGCTACTTGCTGAAATAAAAACAGAGTTAATGTCAGAAAAGGACTCACATGACATTTGACATTTTTCATGTTATTTTCCCACTAGCTAGCTTTGTATAAAGTATTCCAGGATCATTAGATAAAATAATGAGGAAACTAATCATTGAGTTATTATTATTGTATAGTTTCTAGACAAGAGCATGCAAGATAATAACTAATTTTTGAAACTCAGGAGACAAGATATTCTAGACATAGCGATTTCTTAATATATATAATGAGACAAGAGAGAATTTTAGGTACCATAGAAGCTCCAATAGTTAGCTAAGGAGTCAAGGAGTAGCAGACATTCAGTGTATATGTGCTAATAAGATACATCAGATCAAAGACCAGTGATGGGATAAATAAATTCAGTTTCATAAATTCAATAAACTTAGTTGTATTACCTAAGTTAAATTGAAAGCCTTAAATATTAGGGCATCTATGTATAGAATAACAATTAGCAAGATCATCTCAAATAGAGCATAATAATAAATCAAATAGTAATGGGCAATATTTTATAGTGTTAGTTGTGTGCTAAGTACTACAGAACATTTTTATATGGATTATCTTATTAAATAACTGCAATGAGGAAGCTACTATAATTATTTCTGATTCAAAGTTAAGGAAAGTGAGAATTGAAATTGTTATCTGACCCCCCAATTCAAAAGCACATGTGAAGTGGTAGGGCTAATATTCAATACCAAGATAAGGCTCAAAGTCATCTATCGTCTCCTTTTTTTTTTTTTTTTTTGGTTTTTCGAGGTAGGATCTCGCTCTAGCTGACCTGGAATTCACTATGTAGTCTCAGGGTGGCCTTGAACTCATAGTGATCCTCCTACCTCTGCCTCCCGAGTGCTGGGAATAAAGGCATGTGCCACCACGCCCTGCTCTCATCTACTTTTTAATCTTCTCTTTTAACTTTTATTCATGTATATTCATGGTACATAGTCTGAGTTTCATAAAGGCAATCATGTACTTTGACCATATTTACTCCCATACCTTTCCTGTCTCTCCCCTTTCGTCATTTCCCCTCCTTTAGTCTCCTTTGTTTTTCTAGTCTATCTCCTGCTTTCATGTCAGGTGTGTACATGGCTTTAAGTACCTATGTAAAACTTAGGATCCACAAATGAGAGAAAACATGTGGCATTTATTTTTATAATTACGGTGTTTATTTTGCCCAGTATGATGATCTAAGTTTCCTTCATTTTCTAGAAAATGATATCACTTCATTTCTCATGGCTAAATAAATCTCTTGTATATGTGTAAATACTACATTTTGCTTATTGCTTTATGTATTAGTGGATACCTAGGCTGGTTCTATAACCTGTCTATTGTTGATAGTGCTGCAATAACCTCAGATGTATAAGGATATAGTATGTAGACTGAGAGTCTTTCAGGTACATATTCAGAAGTGGTATATCTGAGTCATATGATAGATTTACTTTTAGCTTTCTGAGGACCCTTCATATTGGTTTTCATAGTGCCTGGACTCATTTACTCTCACACAAGCAGCATACAGGGTTTCCCATCTCCATATCTAGCATTTGTTGCCATTTCTTTCTTAATTACAGCCATTTTTATTGGGGTGAGGTGAAACACAGTATAGTTTTAATTTTAATTTCCTTAATGACTAAGAATGTTGAACATTTTCTCATATGTTGATTGGCCTTTTGTACCTCATCATTTGAGAAATGTCCATTTCATTAGCCCATTTATTGGTTGCATAGTTTTTGGTATTTAATTTTTTTTGAGTTATTTATATATTCTTACATGAGACCTCTGAAAGATGTATAGCTAGAAAGATTTTTCTTCCATTCTGTAGGCTGTCTTTTCAGTCAGTCATATCATTTTCTATGCAGAAGAACTTTAATTTTATATAAACCTATTTGTCAATTCCTGGCATCATTTACTGAGCAACTGGAGTTCAACTCAGAAAGTCTTTACCTGTGCCTATATCTTAAAGTGGTTTTCCTCTATTAGTTTCAAAGTTTTGGGTCTTACATCAAAGTCTTTGATCTATTTAGAATCAATTTTTGTCTAGGACTAGGAATCTAGTTTTGTCTTTTTCTTATGGATATTCATTTTTTTCCACACAATTTGTTGATGAGGCCATCTTTCTCCAATGTATATTATAGAAATTTAAAATTTAGGTGGCTGTCAAGTTAGAGCTGAAAGTCTACTTCTTGCTGACTAGCTGTCATTGTGCTGGACAATGGTATGTGCCAGTGAGAGGAAAAAAGTTATCTACAGTCATAACCAGCAGTGGACCCTCTAAGTGGACCAGGTCATGTGTGCTTATTAGTGCGATAGCAGCATGTCAGTTATGGGGTAACCAAGTACTCACTGATTGGATTTGAGGCCTGGTCCACAGGCAGGAAATCATTACTGATACTGAGAACCTCGTCAAAAGCCTATGATTAGAGAGTCATAAACCCTAGGGGGAATGCTACTACTGTTTGGCTAACTGGATATATTATTCCCACTAAATTGCCCTCTAAAAATTTATGGCTATGCCCTTTATTAACACTGCTCCCACACTTGGCTAGAGAAGCTCCAATTTTCAGATGGCAGTGACTACTAGGGAGAGTCAAAACTCAGCAAAGCTCTGAGAGCAAGCAAAAATTATCTCCAACACTAAATGAAACATCTCTGTAACACCCTTCAGGGATCAGGGTCCATTTCAGAAGAGGTGGCTGCATGAATGTGGGAGCCATAGGACAGGGAGGAATGCTTATGAATACTATTTCCAGACATAAAGTGACAGGTGCATTTATGACCTCACGTGGCTATCACCACATGCACAAGGCTCTAATATATGAGGTTTAAAAATGACATTGAAATAAAAGAGGTTCTAGTTAGAAAGAAGAAGGGGTTTGGTGAAGGTGCAGACTGGGAAGGAAGTAGAAAGCAGTGTGGTGGGAAGGAATTCTGATCAGTTCACATGGTGTATATGTATGTCAATAAAATATTGAATTAGGTGCCTGTACGTACGTGGGTTTAATTCTGAATCCTTGATTCTCTTCCATTCATCTACATTAAGTTTTTTTGTGCCAGTACCACACATATTTTTCTTACCGTGGTCCTGCAATGTAACTTGAAATTAGGTGTGGCCATGCAGACAGCACTGTTTTTACATATGACTTTTTGATTTTTGACTATTCAGGGTCTTATGTACTTCCATTATAAATTTTAAGATTGTTTTTCTCTATTTTCATGAATAATGTCTTTAGAATTTTGACAAAGATTGCATTGCATCTATAGATATGTATTTTCAGAATATTCAATTTGCCAATCTATGAGCACAAGAGGACTTTCCATGTACTAATATCTATAATTTCCTTCTTCAGTGTTTTAAAATTTTCATTGTAGAGGTTTTTCACTTTCTTAAATTTATTCCCTGGTATTTTATTTTCTTTGAAGTTATTGGGATTGTTTCCTGATTTCTTTCTCAATATGCTTGTTATTGGTATTTAATAAAGCTACTGACTTTGTATGTTGAATTTATGTCCTGCTAATTTACTGAAAGTGTTTATCACTGATAAAAGTTTTCTGGTGAGTATTTAAGGTCTGTTATATGCAGCATAATATCCTCTGCAGATAGGGATAATTTGACTACTGACTTTCCTATTTGTGTCCCTTTTATTTCTTTCTTTTGTCCTATTGTCTTAAGACCTCAAGGACTATATTGAATGTAAGTTGTCTCTCTCTATATAAATTGCTTTTGTGGTAGTTTTAAAAATTATTTATTGTTAATAATTACAATGTATTAACAAGTCTTGTTTGGTACCCCTATTTCCTCCCTCCCGGCCCCAACCTACTGAGGGCCCTCCTCAGTGGGTTTTTTTTAAAAATATTTTTTAAATTGTTGCCCCAGAGAACAAAAGATGACCACTTTCCCATCACTTGTTAGCCTTAGCAAAAATATAATACAACACAATACAATAAAATAAGATAAACAAAACTTGTACTTCACACTTCTTATAAGCCAGTACTGTGTCTTTATATATGACCCTACTGTTGAGGTGAGACATGCATTCTCTCAACCGGTGATGTGAGAGGCTGTAACTGAGCATTTCAAACATAGCTGTATTCCAAATGCATCATATTGCACATTAGGAAAGCTGTTGGCCAGAAAGCATAAGGAGTGGAGGGAGTGATTCAGAGGAACTTTGGAAGGAAAGAGGGAGGGAAATAGAAGCAGCAGAGCCAACAGGGAGGGCCAGTCACATCTGCAGAAAAAGTAGTGGTGTGGATGAGAAAGCAAAAATAATAGGATGGTGATGTTTTGAATAATTAGAAGAGAGTTTGATGTGAACCTTTACCAGTTATGATCTCCCCTACCCCAAGTATAACCAAGTTTAACCCTAGCACTAAACAGATGCCTCATCTAGAATACGGATCTTGCTGCAGGCTTACCCCTGGGGGTGAGGTGGGAGAACATGAGCGGTTCACTATGGCTGCTGTCTCTAAAACAAGAGTAAAAGCACAGCTCTCTATGAAGGACCAAGAGCCAATACAACCAGACTGTGAATAAGTTTATTCAGACACCCAAAAGATTAATATACCTACAAAAGTATTTTCTATATTTTCATATATTCTGGTCTTGCCATGAAATGTCGTATATTAAAAAATAGTGTTCCAGATGATGGGCATTTATGATGATATTTTCCTTCTAACTTTTTGTAGTCACTGGAATACTTTGGGCACTGTAAATTACAGAACTAATGTTAGAGTGATTTATAGCTAATGGTCTACCTGAAGCACTTTAAACAAGCCCTCTCTGAGGGCTGAAGAATCTGACAGAGGCTGAAAGAAAAGTCAGACTAGTGTTTAGAAAGAGTATATGTATTCTGATGCAGCCTCTGTAGAATGACTTGAGTTTTGATACCTTCAGAAAGAAACAGTTTCAATAAAAGCACAGGATAACATCCATAAAAAAACTAAGTCTGTAAATGCCAAGAGCAACACTATCATCAGAAAAACACTATAGGCCTTGGGGTCTTGGGATTGAAGGGTGTTCTATAGCCACAGTATCATCAAATGTGCTTTTTTTCTATCTTCCATCCTGATTTGAAAGACAAAAGGAGTAATTTATTTCTAATTCAGCAAGATCCATCAGTGATCCCACTGACATGGCTACATAATGTCTATCTTCTAGAGAGTTCTGTTTCACTCTACTTAGCTTGAACTGGGTGATTGATACAGGACATGTGAATTAATGTGGCGCACACATACAGAGCAGTTTGACAATTCTCATGAACTCCTGGTGACAAGCTAAGTCAGGGCTCAGCTGCAGTAATGCACACTTATCTGAGACATCGATAAGCCCAGTGTGAGTAGAGATGTTGAGGTTCCCTACTGCAAAGAACTATGTCTGGTGTGAGGGAGTGAGTGAAAGCTATATCCAGTTTTGGAGGTCTGTCTTCTCAGCAATAATTTTAGTAGCACTGAAGAAGTTTGGGGCTGAAATAGAATTGCCATGATGTCTGTCACCAGAATTAGAAACAGAGTGTAAAAACCATGAAGTGAGCACTATTATTCTCTTCACAGATTTCACCTTTGACTCCACATTTCCAAACTCTGAGAGGTGGGAAGAACCCAGTTAGGATCCGTGTTTCTTTAGGTCATGCCTAGTTACACTCTCGCTTTCCAGTCAACTCAACTACATGCTAAACTCAAACGCTGAGACTTTTGTCTTTTTTCCCTACCTTCCTATTTTTGTCATGAGCTTTTGGTTTAGTATTATCACTCTGGACACTACAAGTCATGAACTTCAAGGTGTCTCAGTCAGCTTCTCTGACTATATCTGATCTCTTTTCTCTTAAAACACTCATGTTCTCTGGAACTCTTCTGAGGCGCTAGGATGCCCTCTATCTCTATGCTTCGCCCAGGATTCACAAATACACACTTCTTGGTTAGACACAACTGTCTCTGGTCATTTGGGTTTCAAATTAACTTCAGTAATGAACTTGGAAAACTTCTGTGAAGGAATAATAAACTATTCTATTTATTATAAAAGGTTAAACTATTATTGTATTAATAAACTATCCAAAAGATACTAAAATACCTTCACTTTAAGAACAAATAGGAAGTTTGTTTTTGCATAGTTACTGGGGTCCGTTTTCAAGACCATTTCTACTTTTCTAATGGTGAGGAGAAAAGGAAGAGACCAGTAGTGATCTTTTCCTTGGCATTGAATTTTTAAGTCTAGTTAAGGAATTACTCTTATAGAAGATATAGGAAAGGTGAGATGAAATAATAATACTGATTGGAAAAGTTAATGTCAAAGTGAGTTTTTCTCTCCTGTGTTTCTATCCATAACACATTCCATAGAACTTAATAAAGCACAATACATTGTAGAGGCTGGTGTATGGGTCTGTAGTCTCAGCTGAAGTGAAAACTTCTTGAGGGTAAGGCATTACAATTTTATGCCGTCACCACATTGGTGCAGAGATTTCCTATCTTGTGTACCCCACTTCAAACACAGAATATTTGTTATATTCCACAAATCATTTGCTTTTACAAGAAAAATTTAGTTGAGAAAACCAGTTTATTGCTTGCTGGTTCTGGTTTAAGTTCTAAATGATCACAAGCAAAGCAAATGGCTTGCTGCTTCTAGATTTAAAGAATACAGGGCCCACAGATCAAGGTTAATCTAAGAATTTGGCAAGTTAATGGCGGGCACAGCTGTAGTGAGCTCCAGTGTGAGCTAGAAGTATTGGTGCCATTCCCTGGTCAAGATCCAGGCAGCTATGGTAGCTATTCTCTCAGTCTTAGACAGATGCTTTCAAATGATTTTGGTCCCATTGAAAAGTGGATTTAATCAGTTTTTCCAGATGATGAGGCACATATTAGGACAATATTCTTGGATTAAGTTTCTTTACAAAGATCTGAGCAGAGGAAAGTAGAGAGGAGAGAAGCAAAGACAATAAAAGAGAAAGTTACAAGCAAATGACAATGTTTTAGAAATGGTAGGTACTGGACCAAGTTCTGGGAAAGAAAGACAAAAATAATAACATGGAAAGAAATGATAAAATGGAAGTAGTTATAATAGTAATATTAATTAGTAATGATTACTCTTGAGAGTAATAATTATGTATTATAGCCCATTTTCCTCTTTGTGCTATTACAACAGAATCCCTGGGGCAGGCTGGGCACTAATCTAATTTTACATATTGCAAAATGTTAAACCATTTACCCCGAATCACATGAGCAGACATGAACTAGGCTTTATACCAGGCCCTGCCTGAGCCTGCAGCCTTGATCTTTCAACTCTTAAACTGTTTCAGAATGAGAAGGGTGGTAGGAGAATAAAGTAGCAACCATTTTAAAGTTGGTTCAAATCATCAAGGGAGGCATTGTGTGATAAAAGATGACAAGCTCCTATATAGAATCAATGATGGCCAAGCAAGACAGCTCTTAGATAAAGTTTAGATGGAGAAGAAAAGATCAAGAAAAAGGAACTAGAATGGGTAAGGGTAAGAGAGAGGGACCACATAAACAAAACGGATATAACTGGGGGTTTAGATTAGAGAAATATGAGGAGAAGCAAGAGAAAATGAAGCATTTCACTCAGTAACTAAAGTAACTTTTGAGATTCTAATGATAACATTGATGGTATGATGGAGAAAGAGAACTGTGGGCGGGCAAGAGTGAGAAAAAATAGCTAGGTAACCAAATGAGTAATGTTTTCTAGAATTTTGAGGAGCTTTAACTCATGTGAGCATAAAATTGCAATTGTGGAATTGGAAGGTGGGGAGAAGAGGATTGGGGATAGGAAGGGATATGATAATCATAAAAACAAATTCTATTTGAAAATGTCAGAATGGAAGATACCTAAACCTCCATGTGCTGACTTAAGAAAATAAAAACAAAACTCAGAAATGAATAGCTGTGGTAAAATTATCTTATAGAAAAAGGGAAGCATCTTTCCAATAAGACTACCACACTGTCACTGCATTCTGTCCTGGAGGAGATTGGTAGGCACATCCATATAGTAGGGAACTGAAATTTAAGGGAGCAAGGACCTTTGAGGGTGGGAGGATTTTCCTTGCAAAAGAAAGGAAAATCAGTAGCAGCTTGGTCAGTAGCCAGCAACCACATGTTCATTTCTGGTGACTCTCTGGAAATTCTGAGCAGTGGTGTGTCCTTTGGTCTTCTCAGCCGTTTTACCACAGAATGGCATATACCTGCCACTTACTTTGAAAGATCTCTAGCCTTAAGGATCTTACTCTAACATATTCCCAGTGTCCCTGGTTCAGAGGTCCAGAAGCAGTGTGATTAGTGGGTGAGGGATTGCTGCAGAGGCAGCATCTAGATCTTGGATGAGAATTTTTCACATCTGCCACTTTGGACAGTTTTCAGATTTGTTCCTCTGTGTATTCCAGGAAAGTGCTCACTTGCACTGGGTCTGTCTGCTTCTGGCCTGCACACTGAGCTGTGTAATTGAGGGAGCTCAAGCATAGGCAGTTTATGGTTGTATGAATAAGCAAAACACTCAATATGTGACCTGATTGTTTTCCAAAATTGCACAGTCCCTGGTTTCACTTGTCATTGTGCAATGGGATTGTGAGGATGAGACTGTGACAGTGAACGATTTCAATGGGAATAATTAACCCACTTCATAAGAGCAGATTTTCTAAATTATGCTATGAATCACAAACGGTTTTAACCCTTTATATGTCAAGGCAAAAACATGTCATTTTTGAAGGCACGTGTTTTCCCAGATAACAGTCTGATTGGTGTAAGCATCACTGCATCACTGTTAGAACTGATAGAATGGGGCTTTTGACTAATTTCCATGGCATGATGAACAGAAAAGAAAATAATGATTCCTGCCGTAATGCTTCGTTCAGCTTATCCATCCCCAAAAATGTTTCATACTCATCTTTCTCCAGTATGTCTTGCAAAACGAAAAATATTTGTCAGCTTCTGTGATATGAAGAACAGCAGGGATCTTTCAAGTGCCTTTCCACCCACAGAGGCAACATCAGTGACCCAGTGCAAGGTGATAAAAGCCATGGGGCATGAAAGCCAGCCAGCTTGAGGATGTGTGAGACAAATTATTTGTATCCAGTGGTGTACCTTGAAGATCACCACCAACAAAAGCCATATCTTGGCAACAACTGTGTCTCTACCTTTTTGTCTGACCTCAGGGATCTCTCCATAGGCCATCCACATCACTGAGAAAGTCAGCTTACACACCTCCCTAGGCAACTTCCTCTATCCAGCCTTTGAGCTGCTGTTTACTGTAATTAAGTGATAACATTCACTCCTTTTAAAAGTGTTGGTGGAATGACAAGGCTTCCAGTGCAGAGAAAATGCAATTTCAAGGCACACTGCTGGGACTTAAGATAGCCAGGCTGACAGCAGAGGCTGTTACTCTGCCAAGTTACACAGTGGCCAAAAGCATGTGCAAAAGTCAAAGAGTTGAGAACATTAGGGACCGCTACAGATAACAGCAAAAGGAAGAATCTGTGGGTTTTATTTCAGGGAGATTATAGTCTTCATTTTCAACTCAAATGTTTGATAGCATTTTTTCTTTTCTATGTTATATTAATTATACATGTAAAAATGATGATTCTTGGCTCAACAGGTACACTCAGGGAAGTTCCAGGAAAAAAGTGATCAATAATCTTAGATTTAAAACACTTAGACCCATTCCATAAAGGACTTCAGGCAGAGAAGACACTGAAGATTTCAGGCAATGAAGACATGATTAGTGACAGGAACCTTTCCTAATTTTGTAGGGGATGGGTCCTGCTTCTTACAGTGAATTTGACATACTTTGAGCATGTTGTAAGTGGAGAAAATAATAAGATAAGGTCTCATGAATCCACATCTCAATATATTCATCAAAATTAACCATTTATCATTCTTATTATTGAGCAAACTTATTCAGACATACCAGAACAACATTTTCTATCAAATTTCCTTCTATGTTTTAGAACCCCCCCACAGGATGATACTGAAAGATTGTTGATTCTCACCTAGTTTCTTTTTGTCTTTCCTCTGACTATACCAATTTGTAATTATTATGGTAAAGAGAAAACGAATGGCCCTCTTTAGCTTAGCCTCTTATTTGCTGGGGCCCAGACTTTTTGTGTTAAAATAGACTCTTTTTTTTCTTTCCTGACAAAGCTCTATGGAAGTAAGGCTAAATGCTCTATGGTATGGGTATATTTTGAGAAGCTATATTACCAAATGCAAACTATTAGGATTATGTCAGAAGCAAGTCTCTGTTTTTGAACAGAAAGGATTCTCATAAACATGATTGGTCTTTGGTTCCTTAAACTTTAATACTTAATTCTTGCACCAGTACAACCACTTATAAGTTGGTGGCTATGTATCAAATATTTCAAAACATTCTACTTCATCATTGCTATAGGTAACAACAAAACAAACCAAATGTCCTCATAGTTGATTCAAGAATATGACCATAGATTAAAAAGTAGCCAATGGCTGTGTGAAGATAATTGTTAATCCTTTTTTCACTGAGGTATAGATACAACTAACAAAAACTAAAAGTCAGAAATGCTTCACAATTCATAGACAGAGAAAAGAGAAGTAATTAGGAAGTCAGATCTGGTTCTGGTTTTAAAATTTTAAACTGATATCCACCAGCTGATTCACATGCATGCATATGTGTTCTGTGGTCACAAGGTAACACTGGAATTTTAGCAATGTTGATAACAGCTGTTTTGTCTGGGACCATGACCTCAACAGAGGACATGTGGCAGTAAAAATAATTAACTGGCCATCTCACCAAATTTTAGGTCTTGTGTGTCTCTATTTTTAAATATGAGGCTGTCATCTTATTTTTAGTAAGAAATCAAATTACTATCCCATTACTATACCACTCAAATAAATGGTTAGATTCATTTTTGTTAGAATATTGTTATTAAAGTGTATAGCCTTTGTTCACTTAATAGACAGAGGAGGCCAAGCCTTGTGGGTGAAAGGGAAATCTAGAAACAAAGCTTGGAACAAATCAAGGATTAAGGAAAGGATATTAGGAATATGAACTGGATTCCTACCAACATAAGACTCAAAATGTACAATCGTACACACAGTATTTTAAAAAGACATCAAATGCTTCAGTCAGAGAAATGTCTCTTAGGATACTAACTTATTTTTGGAGGTAGATCTTGCCTTAATACCTGAAAGTCCTTGTACATAGTAATAAAATTGGAAATCGGAAACATATAAGTTGAGGATAGTGGTGAATAACAGGCTAAAAGTACATTAGTTCTATGGTTCCATGATGCTCTGAGAGTATTCATTTTCACTGCTATAACTAACTGTTCATCAGGCCTAACCTACAGACTAACAGAAAGAGAGCATCAGTGTCAGCTATAGGGAAAATGGACTGATTTGTTCATGATGGAATTTTCTATCCTCAGTGAAAACTATTCTATCAAGTAGACTCGGTCAAGACTGAAATTATATTGTCTACAACCAATGTTTTGTCTACGTTTTTGTTTTCTCTTCCAAACAAGTCTACTGTCTGTCTAATCAAAGATTAAAATTGATAGGGTAACATTGAGGTTACCATTCATAATGATTGCGTTAGGACTTGTAGTAAATTCATTACATTAATGAAAAACAACCAACAACCACTGTCAATAAAAACACACATGCTAAGACTCGCAAAAGGGAGATGTGATCAGCTAATTGCTTTAATTGTTGCTTGTACCACCCCCTAACTCCCACTGTTATGAGGCCTTATGTGACAAAGTAACTCACATCGTAAACCTTTCCTGAAACTATCCTTCTATATTGAACATATGCAACTTTTCCCCATCTTGAGTTCTTCATATGTCTAACTCTTTTTGAATGGAAAAGTATTTCTCTGGCCTTCATGTGGCCAGTTTCTTCTTGAATCATGTCATTTGGTCAAAGATACCTCCCGGAGCCTCCTTGGGAAATGACTTCCTCCTGTATTTAACACATTCCTCAGTTTATTCCTGAATAGAATGTCACATTAAACTAAAATAGTTTTGTCTCTGTATTTTCTTATTAATCATTTTATACTCTTCCTCCACATAATAGAGTGTGGATTATTAAAGGTACCATTCTCTCTGGTTTGGTACTTTGTGTCTTTTTTTTTTTTTTAAACCATTGTATATTTCTAACAATGTCAGTAAGTATTTTGAGTTGCAGAATTCCCTTCTTATCTGCTGAGGATACCTCAATGTATGCTTGGCAACCACAGATAGTAGCAACTCATAATTTTCTAGTCAGTTCATTTTATCTAATAATTTATTATATATATATATATATATATGGAGAGATGGATAGATTTGAAATTTGAGATGGAAAGACAAAACTAGTAATTTTCCCCAATTACATGAATGCACAAATGCACAATTTATTTTTAATATGGATTTCAGGAAATAGTATATAATTTTCTCCTTAAATTGACAACTTTGAATTTTTCACTTGAAGCATTACAAGTTGTCTTAAGCAAATCTCAATTATTAGAAGCTTCCCTATTCTCAAGTTTTGAACCCATTATTAAGTAAAATAGGGGTTATTTGCATAATAATACTGTGATACTATGACAGTTACTTGGATAACCCTAGTGGCTACTAAGTGGCTTGTGGATAGATGCCACATAGAGATTGGACACATTGGGCAAGGAGGTCAATCACAACTGGATTGGGGCAGAATGAAATGGAATGAGATTTCAGCATGTTATTCAGAAAGAGGTATAATTTAAAACTTAGAACTCATTATTTCTAGAATTTTCCACTTAATGTTTTTGGGCCAAGGTTTATCACAGTTAACTGAAATCACAGAAAGTGACATGACATATGAGGAGATACTATTGTAAGTGAATTCAGTTTTGCACCCTAAATTTACTCTCTTAATCATGTAAACTGTAATTTAATTGTATCATTTAGAACTATGTAAAGATATATGCTTTTATGATAAAAGGAAGTTACTTTACAATGAAGCTAGAATAAAAGTAGAAGTAGCAAAGCAGTTCCTATTTAACATCAGATTGTTGTTTTAGGAAAGAAGCATGTTGACTGGAGTGAGGTTCCACAGAATTAATGCTCCAGTGTTCTTTGTCTTACAGTTGATGAGTATTCTAGAAGTTCTTGAGCTAATACGGACTTGCAGCCCAAGATAGTAGTGCATCAACATTAAAACACTGTTAATGAGATAAGATTTAAACTTGATCTATCAGAGACGCAAAAAGTCTGCAAAATGAAATTTGAAAACCACGTTTATTTGTAACTAAGGTTCTCTATGTTCACAATTGTTTGCCTTGAAATTTTCCAATGGAAACAGTAGAGGGAGCTGCTGTCCCATGTTAAACCTTTCTTGAATTTTTGTTTCCACACTAAATAGCTATGCACTGAAATGGAACACATTTTAGTCTGCTGCTGAATCCTCAGACTGCAATAATGAAGTGACATACATAAACAATACCAGAAAGAGAAGAAAGGCAGACCAAAGCCCTGCCTATGATAGGAGGAAATAAACGCTCCTCATAGTGGTGATGAATGAGAAGGAAAGTTAATGCCAAGGGTGCTCTAACACATACTTGCCCAATGGCTCATTACTTAATTCTCTGCCTTTTCTCCCCTCCACCTCAGTTCCAGCTGCTTTCCCTCCCTTCTAGAGAAACTAAAAAGCAGAATACTTTGGAATAAAATAAGGCATTCCAAATCTTGAGGCTAAGTCTTATTATAATATATGACCTCTATTTTCCTCTGTATATGCTACTAAGATAAATGGAAAGCTTTTTTTGAAAAAGAATATTTTTATTAGAGTGTGAGGAATAGTTGTTGAGACTTAGAGAAATCACAGATAATAAAATGTAGTAGCTCTGATTTCAGATAAACAAACCTCATAAGCAAAATAGACACTGTTAGGCTAAGAGAGAAAAAGTATCCTTGTATCCCTTGACACAAGTTTTATTTCTTATTTGAAAACAACTTTTATATCTTCTCAAGAGTAGATTTACATATGTAGAATAAGATTTTACATATATTATGATCATTTAAATTACTTAATTCAAATATTTATTAACTAGAGTTTGGGGAATTTGCAAAGAAAAATATGTCCCTTTCATTGCAGATTTAGGATAATATCTTCTACCTGTAATGTAAATGGGTACCCAGAACAATACTAATAGATTTCTTTACATATTAAAGAAAGTTCCAGGATGGAGAGATAGCTAAGTGGTTAAGGCACTTGCCTGCAAAGCCTAATGACCGACTTGGGTTTGATTTCCCAGTGCCCATGTAAAGACAGATGCATAAAGTGGCAAATACATCTGGAGTTCATTTGCAGTGGTTACAGGCTCTGGCGTGCCCATTCTCTCTCCTCTCCTCTCTCTCTCCCTTGCTCTCTCTCTCTCCTCTCTCTCTCTCTCTCTCTCTCTCTCTCTCTCTCTCTCTCTCTCTCTCTCTCTCTCTCAACTCTCTCTCCTTGAAAATAACTAACTAAATAATTTTTTAAGATAAAAAAGTTTTCTCCACATGCATGACATTTGGTCTTTCCAGCAACTGTGGGAAATAGGTAGTACAGGTGCAATCATTGCAAATTTACAGAGAAAGAAATGTCAGGTGAACTGAAAAAAAGAATTAAGTGTTGTCATCCTATACTATTTCTTTGCCTTGAGAGGACAGAGGATTACCACAGAAAAGTTAGTGCTTAGGTAAGCCTGATGCAAATCAAATCACAAACTAGAAGTTTCTCTTTTATACCAGTAATCAATAAAGATAAGATATGGAGATCAGATCCTGTGTTTAAATTTTGGTCTCCCCTCTTATGTCTGTGATTCTGGGCAAGTTATTTGATATTACTAACATTCACTTATTCCCATTATGAAATGAGGATAATTTTTTGAGATAGGTGTGAGAACTCCCTAAGGCATTGTGAATGTCCTATCTAACAAAAAGCTAGTGCTATGATGAAGGCCCTTAGTTTCAGTCTATACCTCTTTCTTTTGAACCAATTTACTTCCTGAGAGAATTCTGTGTTCTTATATAAGATCTCAATGACAATCCTATTGTATTTGTAGATATTATTAATGTAACCTATCTCCACTTAATTGCTTACTTTTGTATATAGTTTAATGTGCTTCCCAAATTTTAGATATCTAAAACTTAATCCTCAAATTCACATGTTAATGGAATTTGTATGTGGGGCATTTGGGAGATAATGAAGACTAGATGAAGTCATGAGAGTGGTTTCTAGATGATGCAATTAGTGGCTTTTTAAGAGGAAGAAGCGAGACATGAGCTAGCAACGTTGCTCACTGTCTTACCACGTGATGCCTCTGTCATTCTATGATGCAGCAAGAAGACCATTAGCAGATAGATGGTGACATCATGCTCTTGGACCTCTCTGTTTCCAGCTCTGTGACATGACAAATAAACATCCATTGCATGCATTGTCCAGTCTGTGGCATTCAGTTACAGCAACAGAAACCAGACTAAGATCCTCTTTCCTAAAGACTATTCATTTAGGAAAAGATGACAGAAGCTATCTGTTGAAATTTGGAAGCTTTTACCTGGATATATGTGATGGGTGGGTTTTGTTGTCAACTTGACCTTTTTAGTAATAATTATTAGGTGGGTCTCTGATAATGTTCGCAGGAAGGCAGCGCTCTCAGTAGGAGGCAGTATGTAAGGAAGATCAGGTAGCTAGAAACAAATATCCTTTCCTGGGAGGGCAGTGCAGGGAGGAATTCCAGAGACTCAAGAAGTCAACAAGATTGGAGAAGGGTTGAAAGACCCCACCCTAATGCTATATAAAGGGGAAAGAAACTTCTCTTCCCCTCACCTGTTTGCTGTTATATGTGTGGTTCTGGTGATGGGTTTTTCTCTCTTTGCTTGGACCTGTAAAAGGGAGCCAACTTCTTTTACTATTATGGATCTTCCCTTGGATCTGTAGCTTCAATAAATCCTTCCCTCCCATAACTGTGCCTGAATTGGAGATTCATCCAACAGCTTGTTGCTGACTATGACAGTATAGAAAGATCAATTTTCACAGGAAATTTGAATAAATCCTTCATAAAAAATAAATTCAACATAAAGGGATGGAGCCAGCCCTGCTAACCAGTTTAGTTGTTCCTCAAGAACAAGCATTCTGATGAAGAATAATTTTGTTATTTGCAGATTACATGCATATGACCTCTAAATAAGTCATCCCTGGAAACACAATATCCCTAAAGATAAATTTTCTGTTGAATATAGGGAGGTTATTTGAAGTAATACATATGGCTTTCATGAAACATGGATTCACAAAGACAATAATGTTAGTTTAATAGATTTAGTAAATATTCCTCTTTTAGAGTTTAGTGTTTTTTTCCCCTTAGGAAAGTTAATGTTTCATAGGTATAGTTATTTTGCTCATACATGTACATACACACGTACATGCACATAAACCTTATTAGCTAGCTATACAGATGTAGAAAATTATTCTTTGTAAGCAACTTGTCTTTTAGTATAAAAAATTCTTAAAAGTGTAGAAACACAAATTTGGCTTCAGAACAAAGAATCACAGGTAGAAGAATGGATTAAAGTGATTTAATTATTTTTCTTGCTTCAGGCTCTCTGAGAATTTTCCTTTCAGCTCTTTTTCTTTAATCTTGACATGCCCCTAAATAACAACACTCCTTTGCTTTGGAGAAAACCTGAAACACCCCCCCCCAAGGGAAGAACAGCTTCCTTAGGATCTTGAGTAAAGTACATTGCTGTCAAAGGCTCTGCATCCCCAGAAGGTTCTTTTCAGACAATCACACTGCCTAACCTCCCCTTGCCCAGTCTAATTTTTCTAAAAAAGAATGCTCAAACATGTTAAAATTATATAAGCTATTAATTTATTTCTGGGACATATTTAATTATTATTTGATAAGATGTAAAATCAAGATTTTTCTTTTCATTTCAAAATTGACCTAAAGTCTCACACATTGCTATAGGAATCTTATGTTGGCCACTAGGGTGAGCCATACACCATCTCTAATTCCAACTAGTTTGCTAACCCTACCAACTCTTCTCTGGTTCTCTTTGTTGCCTATCTTCTTGCTTGTGAAGGATTTTTCTCACACAGGGTGCAATGCTGGAAAAGATGATTAAGAACCTCTCTGATCCCAAAATGTCTGTGAATAGACTGTGGTTTCTCTTCACCTTTCTATGTGGTAATCAATTACAAGTAGCTCCATGGGACTTCCAAACAGATATAACAAATTCCCTATAGACATTGAGAAGTAGCAAATACTATCATGAATATAACAAATTTTGCTCACTGTCATCTCTGTGTCTCCACTGTATGGCTAGATGACCCCTCCATGAAGTCTAGCCATGGAACCCTCCAGTTTAGAGCTCTTCATATAATTTTCATAACTTTACATAAGGATTGCCAAGACTGTCTGGGTTTAAATCTGTCAGGTCTGGCCTAGGGCTGTGTCTCAATGGTATGTCTGATCACACCACTGTATTCACTCTTCTATTCTGCATTCCAAGTTTCCCTCATGCTTTCTTCCTCTGCTAGTGGTACACTACTGGTTCCTTTCCTTTATATTTGATTTACTTCACTTTTAAATTCCTATAGGAGGCCATTCCTGTTATCCTTATTGAATTCTCTTCCTTTCTTCTTTCACAGTTCTGTGACCTGGACTTGATTCTGCTAGAAGACAAAGATGATGTCTTACTATATTTTAAAAGCCCTGCTCCTATTTGGTATATAGAAGGGTGCTAAATAAATGCTTGTGAAACCTTTATACAAAGTGAATCAAGTTCAAGTAGACTTCTTTATGATGTGTTCATTTTCTTAAAATATTAGTTATGGCTTTGAAATGATTAATTTTGAAGAACTATTCTAGTCATTAGGAAAATAATTGTCTCTCTAAAGTACATTTTAAAAAAATTTAATGTGCAATTGACACAAAACTACAGGGAGACAATTATTCCTCCTCCTGTTTTTAATCCTGACTTCAACTAAGCTCAGTGAGTGGGGAATAATCACAAAGAATGCCAAAGCTGATGAAATGCAAGCCATAATGAAGTTTGGTGACATTTGTAGTCAATAAGGGAAATCAGAAAAACAAAGTTTCGTTTCCATAAACTACTATTTTTAAGCAGAAATGAACTAGTGGTTTAGCCCATTGTTTTCTTTTTAAACAAATGTGGACTTATATATAAAATGCTTTTATTTTCTAAATAGACTTTTCCTTATTTCTTCAGTTTAACAAATTGGCTATTTTATTATATTTGAAGGTTTGCAAACCAATTTTTATTTCAAATACCATATACTGAAGATTTAATGAGCCATCTGAATCAGACCTGCAGCTGAGTTTAAATTCTAATACTTCAAATAAAATTAGCACATACCAGCCCCTAAACGTTGTAGCAATAAAAAACCAAAAGCCTTGTGAAACAGAGTATTATAGATTCTTTCATACAGTTACATATTTTTTAATTTTCCATATTTTCTTTAATAAACTCATTTGATCAATAGTTGAGAAAAATTCAACATAATCTTTTTGTCCCAGACAGTGGGGCAAGCTTGTTGTAAAGGCTTTCATCACTCAAATTCCTCGTTTGAGATGACTATCTTAAAAGCAGAATCAAACATTCAGGAAATGACATGTAGGTCTAACTTTATCTGTTAGAATGCACTAGCTTTCTTCTTTAAAACACAAAGCAATTATTGGAAAATGTACAATAGATTCTGTTTTGCAAAAAAAAAAAAATCACAATAAAATTTAGCAAGGTTGATTCCTGCTCAGTTCAATTCGTGCTCTCCTCACTTTTATAATCAATATCAACCAACACCATTGCATTATCAATAAGCCAATTCATTTAAACAGACATGATGAAATAAAATCAATGACCCATTTGACCACTTCCTAAAAGATTCCCAAGGTGCTTGGTATGAGGCTCTCTAGTTGTGGTATAAAGTTTTGGTCTTTAAATGTCATTTAACACTGGTCTTCATTTGACAAAGTGCATTTGTTTGTTTACTCATTCATTAAGTAATCAATAACCATACAATATCAGCCAGGAACATGTAAGGTAATGGTGACAAAAGACAGGTTTTTGAAATATTTCAGTGGTCAAAATGATAAGGAAATAACAGTTCCAAGCAAAGGGTTATATCCAGAGAAGGAGTACGATTACTAGCTCATGAGGACAGCATCTGAGAACTGATGCTTGAGGTCAGTCATGAAGACAAGAGAACATCTCGAAGGCCTGGCATTTTGTAACAGTGAAATTATACCACAGATTATAAAAGAAGAAATGATAAGCAGAAATAGGTAAGAAGAAAACCATAAAGGGCCCAGAGTGATATGTAGAAGATGTGGAAGCCATCTTTTTTAAAGGAAAGGGAAACTATTAAGGAGTTTTAAACCTATAGTTTTAAGTTACCCAAATGAGCCAGGAGGAAAAGCTTTGAGTTACATGGTCAAACTAATGACTTAGAGCTATCTTTTTCCAGCTGGAGAAGGGTGAGGCCATGAGATCAGCTTCAAATGGTTATACATCTGTAGGTATGAAATGCTGAAGATCTAAATGAAGGCCATGACAGTCAGGACGGACAGGAAGAGATGGAATCAGGGATATAGAATAGAATTGACATGATTTGGGGACTGTTTACACATGGAAGATAAAGGAGAGACCAAGCTCTTGGATCAGTTTTAGGGTTCAGATTTTGGATTTTCTACTTTCATAGTATCCAGCAGACCTCCACATGCAGGTGCTGAGGAGACAATGAGACATATGAGCTTGGAACTCAGGAGTGTTGTCCGGGTTGAAATAAAAGATTGGGGTTCACTAAGCCAATCAAAAATAATGACATGTACAGAGGAAAAGCTGTTGGTGAAGGAAAAAAAGGGTGGCCCTAGAGTTAGGAGAGAAAGGGTCATTGCCACTAAACTAAGAGAAGAGAGAGATGGGGAGAGAGGGGGGAGTGACTAACAGTACAAATTCTTATAATTTCATGAGGTAAGATAGAATCTGAAAGTGCCAGGAATTCTGGGAACTCAGCGCTTACTGATGCCACAGGCTGTAAGTGCAGTGTCACTAGAAGAACTTGCAGGTGAATCAACCTGATGGCTTACAGTGTTGCCAGACCCACAAGAAATAGGATTATTTTTTAAGAAATTTGGGGTCAAAGAATGAGCTGAGCCAACTGTTGCAAAGATCTTCATAGCTCTTTTTTTTTAACAAGCATGTTCTATAAAATTCTACTACCAACACAGTTTTATATCAAGCAAGTCCACATGCTTCCCCATTTATGTATCCTTCTATCTGCCTGCATGTTAAGAGGTTGAAGAAATACTGCTCAGAGCAGGATTCATCTATTTGAACACATGCACTTGTTCCTGTTCATGTAATAAAGAAGTCAGTGGGGTGAGCGGACACATACAAGCCTTCCTGTTTCTTGGTGTGTGGTGGAGGTGCAAGGAATATACACTGTTTTTCACAGTTCTGAAAGAAATCATTCTAACTAGTACACAAAAGGAAATTATAGTCTATGGAGGGAGGAAAATCACCTTTAGTTAACATATGGAAACAGAAAGGAACTTTCCAATGGGAAATTTCACTTTATCATCTACTCACAGGTGGTCCTGGGGGTCCTGGTTTTCCTGGTGGTCCTGTTTTCCCTCGTCTTCCCTTGAAACCAAAAGAAAACAGATAATAAATGCTGTGAATTAATTTCATGTTAATATAAAACTACTGATTGGCAATATAGAAGAAAGTAAAAATGTTTGAAGTTAAAGGACAATTCATGCCAAGTCTAAAAGCTGTGAGCCAGTTCTTAATGACCATGATGAGAGCCTAAAATGAACAGAACTTAGTGGTGGTTGGTAGCCTTCTACATGAAACCTACCCAATAAGGTAAAGTGTCTGAAAGAGGACTTCAGATTAGCATTCTATCTAATGATTCTGTTGATTAAGGAGAAATCATAAATGTATTTACGATGAACTAATAAATGATACTTCTCAAAGAGGACTCTGAATTCTAATTATAAGAGGACTCCAAGGATGATATCCAGTGACAAACTTGAGCATTTCTGAGCTTCATCTTGGACTTTTACAGGTTTATTCTTAGGGGCTCAGAACCATGAATCTAAAATTTAAAATTCCTTCAGGTAGTTCTTACACTCACTGAAGTTTGGTAAACATTGTTCTGGACATAATCATATATTCTAAGAATATCCACTAGCACTTTTCTACCTTTTAGATTAAGTTAACTAACTCATAGCATTATGTGAGCCTCATATTTGCTCTTGTAAGTTGAATGAATTCCTATTGCAAGAGTCAAAAAGATAGGTTTGTGCTAAATTATATATATGAAACTATGCATATGATATCATTTAAGACCATTCATATATTTATCAAAATAATTTATTTGGCTTTTTATTGTGCTAGGAATTGAAACTAGGGCATCATATATGCTAGGCATGAGGCTAGATCCCAAACCCATAAAAATCATTTTCTTATTTTCTAGTCCCCTTAAAATTAGAAAAGTTGGCTTATGTTTTGAATGAAAAGCATTTGTGAACACATGTTTTCCTAAACATTGTCATTCTATTTCATTGTTACCAATAGTAATTTGATTAGCACACTGGCAGGCTATTTATACATACTGGAACTTTGTGGTACTTGAACAATAATATCATTGGATTAATCTTCCCAATCCTTTTGTTTGTTGAGAATTGTAATCATGAGCACAGAAAGGCCCATTTTATTTATAAATTTATTACTCTGAAAATGTCAAGAAAAGGTGCTTGATATATTTGATTTTGATTTAATCCTGTAATGGGATATGAAGTATAAATACCGGCTAATACTGTTGGGTAAGCTTTCAGAGTAAATACTATGGTGTGATTAGGATAGCAATGTTCCCATTGTCATGAGAGATAAGTTAAGGACATATTGTCAAGGACTTCATATTGAAAAAGTACCCTTTTCATACTGAGTCTAGTTAACAATTACAGAATGAAATCATAAAACATTAAAAACATCAAAGAATTAATGACGTGCTCATATACTGTCCATTCAAGTTGTAAACAAGAGCTGAGATACTTTAAGATTGAAAAGAATACATTATGTTATGTTCTGTGTACAAAATACAAACTATTCATATGTACATCATTCTCTAGTCTTGCCGTTGTATTTTCTTAAAATCAATATATTGGGTCATTTAGTAAATGTTAGTCAGTTAGCCTTTAAGGACTAATCAAAGATAAAAAGTACACTTAGAAGTAGAAGCATTGTAATTTACTAATTCACAATAGCTTAATGAAATGAAATCAAAGGTTTCTAAGTAAGAGATTGGTTCTGAGTTTAAGTATGCATTAGGTTGAAATAGTTCAAACCACAGGCTCAAGCTTAGTATGCATTCTTCTTTCTTCATAGGAAACATAAATATCCATTTGGGCAGGAAGTGAAAAGATGAGACTCTTGATCATTTTTATCAGTTACTTTTTAAGACAAACCAAGCAGCAGGTATTGTAACAAAACACAAATGTGTTAGATAAGAAGCAAAATGTATTCCATATTCTGAAAGGTGAGGGCAGGCATCCAAATTCTTTTATCTCTCCACTGATGTACATGATCATCTAAGTTATCCTTGCATGGGCAGTCACGATGCGAGTGCTGAAGCATGCAGAGGGCTGTTCTGCTCATGCGTCCTTTCCAAGAGGGGACAAGCAAGTAAGATATTTATGAGGATTGTTAATTTAATAGAACATATTTGTGCAGATAACTTCAGCCAACACATATTTCCAGTTTAAGGATTGAACTTCAAATAACTCACCAAAGCATTAATTTCAAGATTGCTTTAGAAAGCAACAGTTTTTAATTTTTTTTCTTAGCTCTAGCTTTGTTCATATTATAGAAACAGATAACAGACTTCAAGTGTCCTATAGAGGGCAGTCTGGCACAAAGCAGAAGGGTGAATGAGAACTAAGAGTATGAAAGATCTACTCTAGCCACAATTTCTACCGACATAATAGTCGAAGCTCACTTCCAGAATTCCTCTTTCTTCCCTCCAGGAAGGTCCCTAAATTAACTTTCTTACTTCCCCTCTACAAGGGCCCTAACTGCACTGAGTACACCCATGCAATCTGTTGTTCCAGAAGATGTCTTTTTCACCTATATTAATGAAAGGGAAAAGCTGGTCTGGGAGCTAACAACACATGGTTGCTAGGGTGAATTTATTATTTAAGTAAGACAACACAGGAAGTACTTTATTATTAATAATTTGGTAAAGCCAATTGACGCAAACTGGGACTCTCATCCTAAGACTAAACTCATATTCCTTCATTTTTCAGAAAACAGTGTATTCTTTGAATCTTGGCTCTAAGGCATTGGCAGGGGACATGTGGCGCCAATGGTGAGGGCTGTTGATGATAAGGTCAAGGAGAAATCTGGTAATACTAGTGGAAAGAATGGTTATCATACATCTATTTCTACTTCTGTCTCTGTTGCAGTCAACTTTCTCATTGCTGCGCAGAAAAAAAAAGCAGCTTGTGGAGGAATGGATTTATTATGGCTTACAGACTGCTCCATGGTGGCAGGGAAAAAGATGGCATGAGCAGAGAGTGGACATTACCTCAGACACAGCACTGCAAACAGCAGCAGGAAGGTGTGCCAAATACTGGCAAGGGGAAGCTGGCTTATAACCCCCATAAGCTCACCCCAACAACACAGCTCCATCGAGATTATAGTATCCAAACTGCCATTAGTTGGCCTTCAGAACACATTGTGGGGGACACCTGGATCAAAACCATGACAGTCTCCTAGTTTTTCTATATCTAAAAATAGCTCTCTGAAGCACTGCTTTAAAGGGAGGCAGAAAATAGTGCTTTGGAAGTAGATAAGGATGGTGATTTGCAGATAATTTGGATTATCTGCTGGTCTGAGAGAGAGTTTCCTGGTTAGGGTGGCTGCTCTCAGGTGCAGAGCCAACTCAGAGTCTGTGTCAATCTCTCAACATACAGAGATCTATTGTTCTAAAATTATTATGAGTGGACTAATTTAATATTTTCCTGAAAATAGATGTAGAGAACATAAAACAGATTTACTCTAACTGGTTGCCCTGGAAACCTCACAGTGCTCAAGCTATTAGTTTTATGTTTGACAACAATGAAAAGATTTGTAGACAACTATTTAGATATCTGCCTAATGGTCTGTCTATTGGTGATCAAACCTGATCATGGGTCACTCTCTCCTGTAAGGCTGGGAATCACAGGCTGCTCCCACCTGCCTCAGAGTTTCTAAGTCAGTGGTTCTAGGGTCAGATCTGAGAATCTGCACTTCTAACAAGTCAGGAATTTCCCACAGAGCCCGTTATATCTTATGACTTCAGCTCAGGACAAACTAATTCAACTGCCTTATCGATTATGTGGAACTCTGAGAAAACATCCATTAAGTTCAGAAGTACCTGGACTACATTCTCTGCTTTTTCTTTTATAGAAATTTTTTTTGTGCCATGGTTTCATTATTATATTTTGTGGCCATAAAATGGTATGTATGGTTGGACACAGGTTTTTTTTTTTAAGATTATAAAAGAGATTACTTATAAAATTCCTACCTCAAACACCGGTTAGAATGGCTACTTTTGGAAAAGCAAGACAATAATTACTTCTGACAAATTTTCTATCCAATTTTCCATCTTTTCATATAAAAATAATTGGCAATATCTCACAATACCCTTCTAAATATATAGTTAAGACATTTTTAAGTGCAGTCAGCTGGATGGGTGGCACACACCTTTAATCCCAGTTCTTGGGGTGAAAGAGGAGGATCCCTGTAAGTAAGTTCAAGGCTAGCCTCAACTACAGAGTCAGTTTCAAGTCAGCCTGGGCTAGAGTGTAGACCCTACCTCAAAAAAGTAAATAAAAAAGTGCAGCCAACTTATAACTGTGAATATATATTTTAAAAATCTAATTCAGACTAATGCCCATTAGAAGCAGAGAAATAACATGAAAAATTATGGATTTTATAGTTTATAGCAATTAAAATGAATAAAATTGAGCTGCATAAAACAACAAGTATGATGTTCATCAAATTATATGAGGAACAAATAAGAAAAGCTAGTCTACGAGGCTGGAAGTTATAAGGGTTAGTCACATGAGGTGAAGGTGTGTGCAGGGAACCATAAGAGGGGTTTTCTGTTCTGTTTCTTGAACTGGGTGCTGGTCACATGAGTGTGTTAATTTTGTGCAAAAGCATCAAGATGTACCACTGGATACAAGTACTTTTTTCAGAATTTATGTTACATTTTAATAATAGTTTCAAAATGAAGCCAAAGCATTCCTACAAAGAAATAATTTTGTTTATATGATCTAATAGCTGAATCCATCTTAATTTCCTGAGTTCAAGGCACAAAGGATCATTATGATCAGAAAGAAAGGGAAAAAAACCCAAACACAGCTATTTAAACAAATGACATCTACAAGCTTGCAACAGTGAAAACCTGATTATTCCAAGATGACTTGTGGTAAGAGATCACATGCATCTTAAATTACACACTTGATTTATAACCACTTGGCCATCCATGGGCATTAGGAAGAGAAGAATGCAGATAATGGCCTGTTGGTACTTATGTGACAGGTGGCTTTTGCTGTCAGTAAGGGTGATGAGGATGAAGTAGGGGTCACAGCATTAGTTAGACACAAATAAAGGGTGATAGGCAGACCCCAAACCCACAAACTAAAACATGTGTCAAACTTGTCTCTGAGTCGCCGAGTCTCGCTAATGTAGCTGGCTCCTTTCAAATCATTCCCTGTTCCCATGTGTGTATTTCACACACTCTTAGGCATCTACTCAGCCTGAACAAGGTATGAAGGAAATGTCAAGGAAGAGAGACAGGCCCTTGACTGGCATACACAACTGTCAATGAGGTGTTAATTACACAGGAAAACATTACAGACTCTCAGGGAAGTTTAAATTTCTTTTTTTATATTGAGAACGGAAATAAGATTTATGACTGATATTGTAAAGAGTTACTATATTTTGAATAGAAGACTTACATGAGAGATGAATATTTAAAAATACATCTATGACAGCAGCATCACTAGTCATAAAGGTCTCATTACTGCAGGAATCAGACAAGTGTCTCTTGTAAGGGCAGGGGGAGGGGATGTGATTCAGTATGAACAAGTGATGTGAAGCAAGTTTAGAGCTGTGGAGAGATGGATCTATACTGGTCCCTGCTCCACCTGTGGGATCTTAACATTTCCAAATCATTTCATAATTTTCCCATTTCAATCTTCCCCTTTCCTTTCCTTTCCTTTCTTTAAAGGGACTTCACTAATAACTAATGCGGCTTTCAAAAATAAATTTGAAGTTGTTGTGACATTGTTGTCTAAATCTCCTAGGTTATAACTGAATTGTAACACTTTATTTTAACAGGATTAAGGTTTTTAGGGGGGTGCAAATCATTTATAATTCAGGTTATTTTGATGACAAAGTTATTTATTTTTAATTGACATAATATTTGCATATATTTATGGCCTAAGGTATGATAATCTGATACATGTACATGATGTATAATGATCAAATCAGGGGCATTTCAAATTCTCAAACATGTACATTTTCCATTTGTTAAGAATCACTGGATTCCCGTTTTGACATTTTAAAACTATAAAAGAAATTACTGTGTGCAACAATCACCCTATGATACAGAACTTTCCATCAAACAGTGTTTTGGTTTGGGAGTTACCCAACCCTCTCCCTGCCTTTCCTCTAGCCTCTCTCACCACTGGAGGACCCTATTTTCCAAGGCAGCACACACAGTCCTCTCACAAGAACAGGTTTGGCTCTGATTCTTACCATCAACCTGTAGATGAAGTGAATTCAGAAGGCATGTCTTGGCCCACTCACCTTTTTTATTTTGCACAATTGATTTAAATATTGGAATATATATTGACATTTTTCAAAACCTGAACAATTGGGATTATAAACTCAACAAAGACTGGTGACTTTTTCTTTATTTGCATGTTACTTTTTACTTCCTTAAACTTAACATAGCTTGTCAGTTGAAAGTACAACTTGGTAAAAGTAATTTGGACTCTGTCCTTATCAATCTACCTGCTCTAGGCTCCCAAGAAGTTTAGTTTCCAGAATAATTTAGGATTTCCTGGAAAAACCAATACTCCAGTCAATCCTGACCTTCTCAACTGTGGACCACTTGCCAGATTATTTTTATGTATTCCTTCAACCCCCCTAGGGAAGTATCTCATAGCAAAAACCTTGAAGCATCTAAGCATTAGTCCTAGCATCCTTGTGACATTCCTGTACAAACATATACACAAATATAAAATTTGTATGAAATCAGCTTTCTCAATTACATAGCATTCATTTCCATTATGACTCTTTTGCTTAAGTTATATGTGTAGGTGTGTGTGTGTGTGTGTGTGTGTGTGTGTGTGTGTGTGTGTGTAGAGTGGTTGCCTGTGCCCATGTGTACACATATGTAATGTCTGCAGAGTTCAGACTTGGACAGATGTCATTCTTAGACACACTTATTTTTTTGAGAGGTGTTTCTTGCAGAGTCTACATCTCACCAATGGCTAGACTAGCCAGCCAGCAAGCCTCAGGGATCTTCCTGTCTCCATCTCCCCACCACTAGGATTACAAGCACATGCCACCCACCAGGTTTGGCTTTTTACATGGGATTTAGAGATGCAAACTCAAGTCCTCATGAGTACGCAACAAGCACTCTACACACGGAGCCATCACCCAGTCCTTCTGTCAGCTTCATACTCATTTGTTTACCCACGAACTGTTTAATGATCATTTTCCAGCTTTGGTCTAGTATATACCCAGAATCATTCATTAATTCATCAAAGAATCACCCGTGTTCTCTTCTCGTGGGGATAACAGTAGTAAGAGATCATGCATGACCTTGGCATAGACCAGGCACCATTACAAGCACTTTATATGTATTATTCATTAAATAATTCATTTTGAGGTGTCCCCACTTTACACATGGTACAAATAAGTGACAAAGTAACTTATCCTACGTTATACGAATAGTAAATAGCAGTTTCAGGACTTGAATTCAGGCAAAGTAGTTGTACCATTTCTGATCACTACCACTACACTGCATTTTTTACAATCTAATGACTAAATGAGAGATAGAATAATTATAAATAGTAAAGCCAGGAAAAGATATAGCAGTTTATAAAATGAAGTGTTTGGGAATGATGTGGGGAACTTCAGTAGATACGTGAACCCAGCAAGTTTTGGACCATGTGAAATCTAAGAAAGGGTAGCCAGCAGAGAACAGCCAGAACAAAACCCCGGGCAGTACTTGTTCAAGGAAGAGCAGGAAACAACTGGCTAGCGAAGAGTAAATGCTAGACCAGCTGGGTTATGCTGGGCTGTGTTAACTCTGCTTAGAAATGTTCTTGAGCTTAGAATGCAGTGAGAACAGCAACAGTGATAGCACAAAACCTTAGTGTAGACCCTGGGGAGTTTGCCTTTACATACAATAAATGATGATATAGATAGGCACCTGTGCAGACAAGATTAAAGAAAAAACCTGCTACAAACTAATTTAATATAGAAATTCAATAGGAATGACTTTAGGTTATTTGATTTATGTTAATAACACTTCAGATTTGTGCAGTTACTTAAGAGTTAAATATATGTAAAACATTTCTAGTTCCATATGAAAATATTTTTACCTTATATTAAGATTATGTTTCTGATCATGCTATCTGACATTTTCTGATATTTACTCAGGAAAGATATGAAGTGAGAGTTATTTCACTCTTCACTATAAACTATATTTTGTTAAAAAATAGAGAAAGTTGCATTCTGTAAGTAATTCTTCAAGAATTATACAAAGATATTAATAATTTAATGAACTTGTACTCAAGGGGAAAAATGTTCTTGAAACATGTCGGGATGAATTTTCAAGGGAAAGACCTAATTAGCAATGTCTGAAGCATATGTCATCACATTTAGAAAACAGGAACTAGTCCCAGGGGACAGAATGTGAAGTTGGATTTCAAAATGTTAACTACTCCAGTTAATATATATGATTAATGAGCAATATGCCAGTTAGCGGGCCTAACTCAAGTGAAAGACCTTGTAGGAGGAAGGGATGCTTAAACTCATACATAGAAATATGCAGGCTTAGTTCACCATCGCATTGCTATCATGATCAACCCCCAACTTATAGTGGAGAAGACATCTGTTAAGTTTTAGGATCAAAGATTATGAAGACGCTTTAAGATGACTTGTAGGTTCCAATGACTTTACAAATGAGAATGCTGAGAGTTAATGAGAGAAAGAGCCCTTGATCTTATCTCATGATTGAGAAACCAACAACTGGAGAAAAGTGTGGATTTAAGTAATATTACATCATTGTCTTTACACAAAATAAAGTACTAGTTAACTATTTGGAGAAAACCATTAAAAACTGATTTAAATCCATTCAAAACACATGTAGATGAAATCTATTCAGTGTCAAGACTCTCCAGAAAAAAAAGAAAAAAACTAGTCACTAATCTATGAAATTTTGTAAAATTGCATAGTAATATTCACATTTCATTTGGATATTTGAGCTCTTCAAGCAGGATTTTCAACTCTTGGAACCATCAATAATGAAAGTGACAATAGTTAATGTTGGAAGCAATCAAAATTACAGATTTATTACGTTAATGAGAAGCCATCTACCAATAAAGAACACGAATGAGTGTGGAAATAAATGGAAAATTTCATGGGGTTGCAAGGGTGGCTCCAGCAGTTAATGGTGCTTCATTGTTGATCCTCACAGGACCCATGTGAAGTAGGACACGAAGTGGCACACATGTCTGTGGTACTGGCGTGTCTATCTATGGCAACGAGAGGTTGAGTGAGTGGAATCACACAGCTTTCAGGCTTGCTAGCCTGGCACAAATCTGGCATTTGGTAGAAATGAGAGATACTCTGTCTCAAAGAAGGTGGAAGGAGAGGACAGACACCTTGAGGTTGACCTCTGACCAACACATATACCCATGCATTCACATGCCCATGCAAACACAAATATGTAATATATTATTACATACACACAAATAATAAAGTATAAGAAGAAATGTTATATAAATGTTTGTGTACTTATTAAATACATAATATATGTTAGTCATTGAAAATTTCAGAGAAACTGATAAGCAAATACTGCCCTTGAAGTGCATATAACCTGGTAGTAGAATATTCTTCTTGTTTATGTTTTGTTCTACATAAAATTTAAAATTGTTTAAAAGAAACATACAAAAAGAGAATTAGTATTTCCTCATTATTTTCAGCAACTGTAAATTGCATTAAACTTGCCTTACATGAATAAGGGTCTGGACATACTTGAAAGGGTAGAGCAGCCACAGTCCTATTTTAAATATGAGTACTTTACATACTTTAAATAGTGTATGCTTATTAGTTGTGATTATGTTGCATATTTTAGAAAATTATAAGTTGAAGCAAAAACAGGTTCTGTTTTATATCAGTGAGAAGACAATTTATCAGTGGTTTAACAGTTAAAAACAGAATGGAAAAGAACACACGTTGTACTGAGCAGTCAGAGATCTGGCCATTCGTATTTTTCCTTTTTACTCATTAACTACGAAAATCCTGGCTGGGCCTCATTATTCTCAGCCTCCATTGTTTCTACTGTAGGAATAAAGAAGGAATCAAGAACTTCCCAACAAAAGACAGTCAGGTGGAATTTATGAATACTCTATAGCTCTTTATTTTTAATTAAAACTAATTTGTGTGTGTGAATGAACACACATTAGGGTCTTCTGCTGCTGCCAATGAACACCAGATAGTTGTGTCACTTTCAGTAGCCTGGATCAACAGCTTTTGCAAACAAGTACCTTTAACCTCTGAGCCATTTTCCCAGCCCCCTAGAGCTATTTCCTTTAACAGAAATATCTAACTTTGCAAGAAGACTTCCATAGTGTTTTCCTCATTATTAGACCATAAACCATTTGAGGGCATGTTGGTACTGGACAGGCATAAGGTGGTTATTCCCTTCATATGGAGAAATAGTATGCCAGTCACATTCCTGGAAGATGCCCAACAAAAGGCACCATTTGAAGTTTAGCATTATTATTATTATTATTATTATTATTATTATATGTTTTGGTGCTAGGTATTGAACACAAGGTTCATGCATACCAAGTACATATCTTCCCACTGTGTTATAACCCTAGCTCATAAAATTTAGTGTTATTGAGGTAAACCAATTAACTTAATAAAGCCTTACATAGACTGTGCTCTCAGACACCAGCATCTACATGGACAACTCACGGGAAAGAAATATCACAGCGGTGTTTTCAACCAGGCATGGCCTTCAGTCAACAGTTAGCTTGCCTTTAGCCCCTCTCTGCAATGGTAGAGAATAGAATGATGGCTGGCAGAGTCAGAATTGATGAGTGTCACATAGAAGGAGGTAGTACCCATCATTTTACCCAGACTCTTTAAGTGAAATAAATGTCCTGGATATCAGATATGACAAATGAAAGTTGGACTCCCGTTTGGGACCTCCAGGGCTATGTTCAACATGACCTCATGGACTCTCTGACCTCCTCTCTCTTCGCAACCCCATCTGCCACACTGGCCTTTTGAAGCTCCCTGAAATTCTTGCCTCAGAACTCTGTACTATTTCCTTCTGTTTGTAAAGAATTTCCCAAGATTTCCAGAGATTGTTGCTCAAAGGCCATGTCTTCAGGGAGGTCTTTTCTGACATGGTCTCAACATGCTCTCACTTTCCCTTTCTCTTGCTCTGACATTCTTTGTTGCATGTCACCATACACACAAAAATTCATTTATTTTGTGACTATCTCTGTAAAAGAATGAGAGCTCACAAGGGCACAGATTTTTCTCTATAGCAGAGGTTGGAAAACATTAAAAAGAAGAGATAGCAAAGGTTTTCAGGCTCTGAGTCATATAGTTTTTGCACAATTATTCATTGCCTTGTTCATAAAAAACATCCAAAAACATTACATAAGCAAAGGGGCATCGATGTAGTCCAACAAAACTTTATTTACAAAAATGGATGATACACCAGATTAGAGGACTCTTGATCTATTAGGCTTAAAGTTTTATTCTCAAAGCCTGCACCTGTGCCTGGGCACATAAGATATGTGTTTTTACTTTTAGGTTGAGCTAATAAAGAAAATAGAGTTAAATGCTGCTTTATAAAAAGGGACTACACAAACAAGGGGCTAGTACTGATGAGGAAAACTCTGACTGCATTTATTACCAAATGTTTAGAATAGCATCAACATCAAAATCATGAGATCAGGCTGGATAGATGACTCAGAGGTTTAGGCACTTGCCTACAGAGCTTAAAGACCAGGGTTCAACTCCCCGGTAACCACATAAAGCCAGATGCACAAAGTACTGCATGTGTCTGAAGTTCATTTGCAATAGCTAGAGGCCCTGGCATGCCCATTCTCTCCCTCCCTCCCCCTCCCTCTCTCTTGCCTTGCAAATAGATAAATAGAAACATTTTTTAAACCATGAGATTTATTATACCTTAAAATTTCTTTAGGATCTTTTGATGTTTTTGTCAATGCTGTATCAAAGTATATACAAAATGTAAACCTTTGTAAATAGTTTGAAATTATTTTGCCATGAAAATTTGAAAAAGTAGCAATGTAAAGCGAGTAGTAGTATAAAAATGATAGTTTTCCCACAGCATAGAATTAACAATTTATGATACTTTATAATACCTTTCAAAGACTCTTTAAAGTTAAATGAAACATTAAAGTTTAAATGACAGTACTTTTTTGTTTGTTTGAGACAAGGTTTTTACTGTGAGCCCCTGCTGGCTTTGAACTCATGGTCCTCCTGCCTCAGCCTGCCATGTGTTGAGATTGTAGGCATCCTTATTGATCATAAATAGACATAAAAACTTTCCCACTACCAAGAGGTTACTATTTTAACAAGGTTTATATCCTTTTCATTCATGATAATTTTTTGGTCTATTTAATATATACAAATGTGTCATGTATAGTATATATTATGCATTATGTTTTAATATTTATCTTTTGTGTGTGTAATTCACTCTTTTAAGTCCTACTAATACTACATCCCATTATGGGTAGATAACATTTCTAAATGAAAATTTTCCCAAGAAGAGCAATATTAAAATAAAAATTACAAGGCCACTTAAAAGGCAGTCTCAATTAGTTTTAGAGGTTGTCCATTTTGGGGTCTAGTATTGCTCAAGTATCTCTTATAATAAAATAAATAACAAGTTCAGTAATCTATGATCTTAGCATTGTTCTATTTTTCTCTCCTAGCAAAATTTTATTCCACAAAATGTCAATTCAATTATTACATATGGTAAGTGTCCCAATAGAATAATTCACTTCTGCCATTTAAGTGTATTCACATAAATTTTAAAACACAAAACTTAGTGAAATAAGGGACATTTCTATAAAAGCAAAATAATGACAAATATTTTTAATGTTGTTCTGAGTACAAAGTGAAAATAGATTGGATCTACTGATCCAATGAATAAGTTTCTTGGAGTTTTGAAATGGAGTATATGCTTTCAAGAGGCTAGATATATGGTGACTTACAAACACCTTCTGACATATTTCATTATGTCACAGAATGGGAAGAAGGGCAGATGGTCCCAGTGAAGCATTTGTACATCGTAAACCATGTTCAAACTCCTTGTCATTCTATGTTATAAACAGCTCAGTTCAAATGTGCTTCACAAGTGTCTGTCTGGTAACATAAAGAAGAAATTTTAAAAACTATATTCTATGGTATTTTTACAAGTAAAAATGGATTGCTAAGGAAACAATTATAGTCAAGCTTCATTGATCTCCATTTCATTTAATGGAAAAATCCACCAAGTTGCCCTGCAAGCTTCCATAGAACAGTGCTAACCAGTCATCCAGAGCCAAGAGCCAGGGCTTCCAGGTAGAAGATACAAAGTTCTGGAATTATAAGTCAGAGGTACCTTCCTTCATTAGCCCTGGGCCTACACTGAAGTTTTTTAGTGTAGAACAGCTGGATTTTACTCACCCAAACACCTGGTGGCTTGTCACACTTATATAGAGAATTACTTAGCAACTATGCTAGGTATAAATCCAGAAAAATCTCAGAGCCTCTAAAAGAGTCACTAAATTAAACTTTCTATGGTTTTAGTGCTAGAAGACTTTATTGTGTTCAAATATGAGAAGTTAACAGAGTAATTTTGATATAAAAGCAATTATAAGCACCATGTAATAAGCCCAACATTAGATATTATAATCTATATAAATATCTATCTATATCTATAGCTATATATCTACATCTGTATCTATATACCAATTGTGGCTTTGGCTTAGTTTCTGTAGTATGATTTTGGTTCTATAAATGAACTGAGACCCAGAAAGATTGGGTAATGTTTCCTGGGTCAGAGAGTCAGTGCTCACTTAAGAGTTTGCATGCCTCCAGTATCCATGCCTTTGTACTTTGTAATTGAGAATTTGTACATAAATTGACATTTAATTATTAAAAATTCAAGAAGCCAAAAATGTTATACAACGCTGATGAATTGAAACCTTCTGCTTGTAAGGATTATAGGTTGCCATGTCTCCAAGAAGTCCTCCTTACATAGAGCAGGGGAGCCTCTTCTTCACCAACTAGCATTAGCACACACAAAACCTAGGTCAGGAAAGAGAAGAGTCAAAGTGTGTGTGTGTGTGTGTGTGTGTGTGTGTGTGTGTGTGTGTGTGTGTGTATGACAAGCTGTGTCATCAGCATGTATGAGGTTCTAGGTTCAATCTCTAGCACCATAGAAGGAAGAAAGGCAGGAAGGGAGTGAGGGACAAAGGGAGGGAGTTAGTAGGAGAATGAATCAAGACAGCCTTCGGGGAGGGGGGCTGGGCACAGGCCAGTAGGTAGAGAACTTTGTACCAACACCACATGTGGTTCTGACATTCCAATTTTCTCAATGTTTGTTAAACCTTTTTATATATGTATTATATTCTGTGACTTTAAAAATGTCTACTTGTAAAAAAAAATACCTACTTGTAACCCTATATGATGGTTTTTGACCTATCAATGGATCATAGCACACAACATGGAAAACATGGCTTTCATGACAATGGAATTTGATAGGAATCTTAGGTTAGAGCCTGATTCTATTTCTTACTCTGTGACCCTAAACATAGTATTTTAAATTCTTCAAATTTCAGTGTCCTCATCTGAAATTGGAAATAATAACCCTTAATATAGAAAAATGTTGTGTCAAGATAGGAGATCAATATGGGTATAATACAGAATTACAATAAGTACAATGCATACTATTTTTATTGATATAATATAGTACATATTATCAATAGGGATATAATGTAGCACTATTGATGAGGTGGTCTGAAATTTTTCACTTTGTGACTAAATTAGTTTTAGCCATTCCAAAATAGAGTATGTTCAGCCCCTTAAAAAGAAAGAATCTCTAAGCAGGAAGTTTACCTGGAGTTTGTTATCTTCACAAACCCTTTCCTGGATATCTTGGACTGCACCTTCTTGGGCTGTTCCCACATCTGAATCCATCACATCACCACTTTTTTGCTGAGCTCTAGGGTGTTTTAGCTCTGAGAGGTCATACGATAAATCATCGTTTAAGTCCTTTGTGTAAAATGGATCTTCAGATCTTATAAAAAAAAAAAGCCTGACTATTCTTCATCTGGGGCCATCTAGTTTCACTTTATGTTCTCCTTCCCAAGGGAAGACATCCACAAGGGTAAAGGAGGGAAGGAAGGGCTATTTTCTTTGAAATAATTTTTCAGAGATTCTATTTGCAAAATCACTTTTAGGCCCACTGGTAGTCTTGCTGTGCATATATTTTCCAAGAGTGTTATTCCAAGGAGCCAGAATAAATCATAACAGAAAATAAAAACAGATTTTATTCACCATAAAAAGCATATACTGTTTGCATTCTAAGTCTGGGTAGCACATATTACATAGCCACAAGCTTGCTGCATTTTTACTGGTTAATTATGAGTACTAACCTGGCTAAGTGGATATTTCTGCTAATTGTTTATATCATTTTTTAAAGTTTAGTAACATTTCAACAAAAAAGAATTTCTTCAGTTTGTGTTCAGACTTTCTATAGTTACACTTTTAGCTTATCTATCATTAATGAGACTCATGAAGCAGTACTTCTCTAAAACTATTGTGAGGGTCTAGTTTTTAATATTCTGATCCATTGTAAAAAAAAGGGTTTTTTTCTTTATATTTTAAAAATTTGCATGTGTTTGTGTGTGCATGCGAATGCATGTGGGTGTGTTCGTGCATACACATGCCAGGTTCTCTTGCTGCTGCAAAAGAAAGGCCATCTGGCTTTATGTAGGTGGTTGCAGAATTGAATCCAGGATGCTGAGTCATAGCCCTAGTTCTTTTAAAAAAGTACTTTTATAAAATATAATAAAACTGAATTATTGGAAAACTAAAAGTAATGCACAGAGTATAGAATTCCAAGTGCTCAATACTGGATCAAAAGATATAAAATTATATATTAATAGATAGAAGCAGAAGTCTGAGAAGAAATGGAGAAAAGTTACAAATCTGTGCACATATAGACAGCATGCAGACTATGAAAGATCCTATTATGTTTATAACTTGTAATCATTTTGCAATTCTAATGAAGAGAAAAGCTATCAGTGATATCAAAGATGGTGAAGAACAGCCATTCACCCACGGCTAGATTCTCCAAGGAATGAGTATGGGATAGCAGCAATCCTAAGAGGTGGGCCATGGTGAGAAATTAGAGTTAAATAGGAAACTTCGCAAGGGAGAATAGGAGGGAAGGCCAGATTCCATCCTGGAGAGATTGTAGGAGTGGAAGAGCACATGGTCAGAACCATGGCTTCAGACAGACAGCTTAAGAAAATCTGCACTGTACCTTCAGTAACAGACATTTTAGAGAGCACAGAAAGAGAGAAGAGGGAGACAAAAGTCACCCATGATGGCAATCTCAGGAGAAGGAGGGATGACACCCAAGAAAAACATCTCCTTGGCGCTTAGAGAAGCCATTTTTATAAGACCCCTTCTGAGCAACTACTTGACTACCATAGAGGAAAAAGACTCCCCTAGATCTGCATATTCTGGAAACATAAAGCAATATAACAACTACACACTGAATCCTGGCTTTAGACGATCATCAAGTGCGTTACCACTGAGTCATCTCGCCAGGCCATGCAGAACTTCTCTTGACAGCAGGGAAAAAGCTGAGTCAGTCATGCACTGTGAAGGGTGTGGAACCTAGCACACCAGGCCTCAGTGACACAGATGACAGACCCTTCAGGGGAGCCCAACCTTCTCAACTGCCCAGAGTTAAGACTGGACCAGCACCCAGGCAGGAGACATCATTCAAATTGTGTACCCCACCTAGCTCTCTTCCTTCATTTTATTCCTCTTTTATTTAATACCAATGCCAATTTAGTTTCTCTGTAAGAAACCCCTAATAGACTCATTAGTTTGTCAAAACTGGTTTTAGTGTAATTGTTCTTTGGTTTGTCTTCTGTACCCTCTCTGGGGTGAATAGACATAAGTTCACGTCACCCAGGGAGAAAGTTTCCAGGGACAACTATCATTATTCCTTTTTTGCAGCAAAGATGATTTTCCACTGGCTATTTCTGCATTGTCACAATGCCATAGCCTCTGGTGTGGTTGTGTCTATAGGTAGTATTATACTATCAGAGTGGTGCTCAAGGTCAAGCCAGTGTCTAAGCATGAGTTGAGAGAGTATCTACTGAGCTATGCTTCTAGTTCTTTAATAACCTAATCCCACTTGAACAATACTACTGAAAAAGTTATGATTTTAAAAAATCAAACCAATGATCTAAAATGCAACTGTGCAAGCACAAACACAAGAAAGATGAAAAAGTGAAAGCAACATGACTCCTCCAAAAGTTAGAAACTCCATAATAATAGATTCTAATGAGGGTGATGTACATGAACTTCCATATAAATAATTCAAGCAAATAATTATAAGATTTGCAATAAAATAGAATACAGTCCAGAATCAATTCTGAGACTATACATAAGTTGAATGAAAGAAGAATAACACAGGAATGAAAAAGAAATTCAAAAAAGAAGACAAATTATGCAAAAAAAACAAATAGCAATATTGGAAATGAAAATTTAATAGTCAAATAAAAACTCAGTGGAAGCCTCATCAGTAGAGTAGATAAAGTGGATGACAACATCAGGGCTTAAAGATAGGTAAGTAAGTTAGGAAATTAAGTCAATGAAAGCACAAAAGTAATAAGAAGCTATGAATTGAACTGATGATAATTATAGGGTACCATCATTAAAAGACCAATTTTACAAACCATGAACATAGAAGGACCATATGCTAAACATGTAGGACCACAAGCTAAACATGTAGGAGCATCTCAATAAAATCATAAACAAAAATTTCCAAATCTAAGGAATGCGATGGCCGTCTAGCTCTAAGGCATATTTAGAATGCCAAACAGAGAAGACTAGAAAAGGCTGAGAGTATTAGCCTGTCATCTGTGTCATTGTTAAAATATGAAGTATTCTGAATAAAGAAAGAATACTGAAAGCTACAAGGAAGAATCACCACATGAGATATTAAAGTAAATTCATCAGGATAACATGTTTTCTCAACAAAATCTCTATAATCCAGGAGAGCATGGAATGGTAGATATATTTCAAGCTCTAAGAATAATAATTGACAGTTATTATAACCACAAAGCTATTCTTCATAATTGAAGGAGAAATACAAACATCAACAAACACAAAATACAAGAATTGATAACCACTAAGCATGACCACTAAGATAGCACTACAGAATATACTTGAACAGCCATTCAAGTCCTTCTTGAATATATAGACATTCAAAGGGAACATTATTGTTTGAATATACTCCCTCAATAAATGCATTTTTGCTCATTTTCACCATTTTCTTAATATTTGGTAATTAGCTCTTGCCCTTTTTTCTGTTTGATTACTTTTATAAGACTTTCAAATACTTATTAAGATAAATGACTATAAGCATGATTAAATAAAATACATAAAGCCATGGTAATGTGTCTCCAGAAGTTTTGGAGCCCTGTATAAAACACATGAAGATGTGAAAGATGGGCATAGTCATTTTTTTCAATGCAATCTCATTTTTTATTACATTTTACAGGGTTAGTTTTCTTTAAATGGCTTTATTATTATAATGATTGTATTAAAATGTTCAAGTGGATATCAAGCATACCTACAACTACTAATGAGATAAATCAAAGTAGATGTTAAAGAAAATGACCAAAAATGGGCTACAAGCTATTTTTATAGAATTCAGTAATGACGTTAATATTAGTATGCTCGGAAACTAGTAATTACATCCTATGTAGGAAAAATTCTAATTTACAGTTGTTGCAATCTATTTGTTTTGTAACTGCTATTCTCCCTTGAGAATTTTAATACAATCTGCTAAAAATCTAAAGTGCTATAAAGTTAAGTGAACTTTGAGAATTCAAAATGCTATACAGCTTTGCAAAGTAGAAGTCTGGCTTTCAGAGACATGTTTGTTTGGCTTTTAGAGACATTAGGCCATCAAACTGTTTCATGTTCCATGTGTTTTGCATTTCTGAAAAATCAAATGTTTATACTTTCCACATTGGTTCTGGGAGCCACCCACTTATAATCACTGTCTCCCAAATGATACATAGCTTAGTGCTCAATATTGTCAGTGACAAAGACAGCACATTGTGAAGGCAGCATGAAGGGTGATATAGTCACTGTGAGGAAAGGGTTACATAGTCGTTATCTGTTGATAAGTAGGAAATATTTATAAGATGCTTTGCTTTATACCTGTCACCAGAGTACATTCAAAGTGCTCCTTGCTTAATTCCCCAATATACCTGAGAACAAATTTGTGATAAAACAGGTAAATTTATATAACATTTCATTTTTGCCTGAAGCAATGAACTAATCCAATTCCCCATCTGGAAAAAATATGGTTCTGAAAGCCACCCCCACTAACCTTTGACCAATCAATGGTGTTGATGCAAGATAGGCATGGAGACAGGATGCTCATTTTCAACATGTGAGGACCGCCAAAGTATCAAGGGCATACCTGTCCCTTATTATGCATAGTGTTAATTAGAAAATAAAGTAGATCTCAAGACTGCTTTGATTGAATTCTCAATTTAAAGACACAGAAATGTGTTTTTATTTTTTTTAAATGTGGGAACTCAAAGTATCTCTCATATAAAGAGTATACACAGCCTTGTGGCCTTGAGGTGTTGATGAATTTTTATGGCCTCAGTTTCCTTGTAGGTAGACTGAGGTGATGCTGTCATATCCTTTTAGCTCTAAACTGCTGATCTGATGTCCCTGAAGAGTAATGCCTGACAGGTCCATCCTGCTGAAGCTCTGGGCGTCAGGAGCCTCCTGGCCCCAGGAGACGGAGTGCTTCTTCATGACACAGAGCAGCCTTGCATTGGTCCACATAAACAAAGCATTCAGTCAGCCTCCTATTTGAAAGATATCACACAGTTCCACTTTTCTAGTTCCAAGCAGAGATAATATAAAGTCACTTTAAAATTTAACTGAAGAACACTGAGCCAGAAGCAGCTTTGGTGTTAAAGTAGGGATCCAGTTTTCTGGATCTTTAATCCAAAAGGCTGGTCATCCTCAAGTCCTGGATTGGGGTCTGGGAGCTGTGCCCAAGTGTTCTTTTCTCTTAGTTTTGTCCCTCAGTAGTAGGCCATGAGCAACCCCTGGAATACATCAGGACATACAGTGTAAAGTCCACCCCAGCTTTGGGAGGTGGAGGCGGGCTTTAGCTCACTAGAGATGAAAGGTGGCTAAGAAGCCACACTTACTGCAATGCGAAATGGACACTGTGTTCCTCTGAAACATCTGAGCAAAGATAATTTGCCTGATGTGCCTATGTGTATATGTATGTGTGCCATGCATGTGTGTGCAGGTGCATGTATGCATGTGGAGAGGCCACGGGTGATGTCACATGTCTTCTTCAATCATTCTCCATATTTTTTTTTGAAACAGAATCTCTCATGGAACCCAAAGTTCAAAGATTCAGCCAGCCTAGCTAACCAGTGAGCCCCAGGGATCCCCGTGTCCTCCTCCCTGGGGCCGGAGTTACAGGAATGTGCCACCATGCCTTGCTTTTACATGGATGATGTGTATAAAATTCAGGCCCTCATGCTTGTTTTACAAGACTTCACTCACTGGGCCCTCTCCCCCTTCCCCTAAAAAGGTATTTTATTCCAGTACAAATAGTTTCATTTGGCTCATTGGTGAAATGAATGTAAGGACTTCGGTTTATTGTGGTTTTGCTCTTTAAGTATTGTGGCCACACAAAAAAAATATTCACAGGTTGCAGACTTCCCCTATCCCCCTCACTGACAATCTTTTTAAGACATTTTGTCTCTCTTGCCTTAAGTGCACTACAGACACCACTAATTAGAGTGCAGTTGACCACAGAGGAACACAGGCACACTGTCATTAACTAGCTGTGACATTTAACTTGATCGAAGGGATGGTCTGTTCTTTCAAAGTATAGGGAATGTATTATTCTCTCTCTCTCCCTCTCTCTCTCTCTCTCTCTCACCTGAATTTAATTAGACTGACTATGAAGTTGTCTCCCAACATCTTGTCCCTTGCATTTATATTTCCCATCAGGAATAGAATGAGAGACAAAAGAAGAGGATCCACACTGTTGCTACTCAACTGCACCTTTGAAGATGCTTGCCTGGTATTAACATATATGAGCCTCTCCCCCTCCGTTCTGTCACACACCACTGCTTCAGCAGCTACTTTTGATTTATTTGGGAGACACCAAGCCCCCAAATTCTGCAAATAAAAATGCAGAGATTTATGTAGATTTGATCCTTTTTATATATTGAGTCTCATAATTTTGTTTTATCAATTCAAGCGAAGTGTTGGTGAAGCTGCACAATTCTTGCTTCAGACACACACAGATTGCATTATTTGATTATCAATCTAGAAAGGTTAGATAAGATTTTAAAAAATGGTATCTAAACCTCAAAATAATCCTCATGGAGAAAAATATCCTGATAATCTATCCAAAAAAGAAAAAGATGTCATCTGTATGCTTGGAAGTTTATAACGTATGTAATAAACATGACCTTCAAGTTGTAGAATAAAGAACCTCTAGAGGTTAGCGACAATGCATATTTACATATTTACATATATTTAAATATTTATATGCAGAACCAAGGTAAAAAGATGCTTATTTTATTATATTTTTTGTTCTAAGTAGAACCAGAATTAAAATATTATTTAAAATGTTTTCACTTTTTCTTGCTGGCAGTACACATTTTAAATACAAGAATACAAGTCATAACTGTAGTAACTGAGTTGAAATACCCATTGTGCCTCTACAAGGCCAAAAATAGCTTTAGTACATAAATATGATATGTTTTTATCTCCCTTTTATCATATGTAATATTAATCAAATTACTTACTGAAAATTTATTACAATATCTCATTTTTCTCTATACACCCTCCTCCTCAAAATTTAAGCTCATGTATAGATATAGGATATAGTTTATATCAGGATATAAACTAGCGTCATTGGAGTCATGAGATCATTTTCATGTTCTTAAGTTACTGTATTAAAAAAAAATATCTTGAAGTAAATAAAAATAGGCTTAAAAAAACTATACTGTAAGGCAGGTCTGCCCTTACTGGCTTGCTACATTCTATAGAGCTTTCACTGCACAGGACTAGGAAGTAGAGACACTTGGAGTCCTGGAGGACATACTGAGTGCCATAAAGTTTACTTGGAGTATATACTAAGTGCCATAAAAACAAAGGAGTTTAAGAAAAAAAATGCTTGGACGACCCCTGCAGTAGGCGTTGATTTCCTAGAAGCAATGATTTTGATGTCCTTTTATCTAATGGGATTAATAAAACCCAGTCATTATCATAACATAATTTATGCTACTTATGCTATCTTAGATAAAGCCTATAAAGCAGTTCAGGAAAAAAAAACGTGGAAAACAAGATATTTTCCATGAAAGTTCTGGTAATATTATACATGCTGAGCACCATTTATTCATAAATGAATATTGTGGTCTCAGCTACTCTTCATCTATTCCTCTTTAAGGGAAGGGAAGTTACCATTTCCACATTTGTAAACTCTTTTTTGTGTTTTCTTTTATTATCAAATAAAACATGGTATGGGCATCCAGATGAAGTCAGAATTAGGTAAAAGTTAAATAAAATGGGTTCATGGGGTAATTGTGAAAAGTCATTTAAAATAGTTTTTTTTCTTTTTGATCAATTCTACATGCTTTGAAAATCAAGTCCTGATCCTCTGATACCATGCACTATTTTAATGACATTATCAGATTGCTAGGCTGGGATGAGAAAGATGATAGTATGAGCCTCGTATACCATGCATCACAGCCCTTGGCTAGGTAGGTACTATTATAATGCCCACTGTCTAAGTGAGAAAACAGGCGTGAAAGGCCAAGGAACTCACTTATTCTCCCACAGCTCATAAGTGGCAAAAGCTGGGATTTAAATTCCAGCAGTCTGGCCTCAGAGGCCATGTTACAACCTCCATGCTAAAAACACCACACATGAGAAGCAAACAGACATGCTGTCCATCCTGCCTTCACACACTTCTGCAAACTCTGACCTCATAGAATAAATATGATCCTGTTCCTTTGCCATCAAGTCTGGGCAAGTGCAAAGAGCCACCTCCTGAGAGGAGTGGAGGCCAAGCAGCTCATATTCTCTGGACTCTTTAGAATGTCAGGAATCCTGATCCCAGGCAGGGCACAGAGAAAGCCCTGTGAGAGAAAGTACAGTCTGCACCCAAATGCTGGAAGGAGGCAACCAAGAGAATGGGTTCCTGGGGTAGGGGCATGTATAGGTAGCCAGGATCCCTGAGAGCAAGCCCAAGGGGAATAGAGGGCAGTTTAAGAAATTTCAGATAGCATTTCTCTTCAGGATTAAAGCTAGGATCCAACAACAGATTGGAAAGAGAGAAGTGTCTTGGTCTAGACACACAAACTATTCTGGGTGGTAACTAGTGAATTTATCAGTAATGGTTTTTTAGATACCTGGAGTAATTTTTATTAAATTTATTTATATAGGAGAGTGAAAGAGAGAGAGAGGGAGGGAGAGAGAGAGAGAGAGAGAGAGAGAGAGAGAGAGAGAGAATGAATATGGGCATGTCAGAGTCTCATGCTGCTGCAAATCAACTTCAGATGCATGTGCCACATCTGGATTTTCGTGGGTACTGGGGACTCAAACCAGGGTTTTTAGACTTTGCAAGCAAGTACCTCTCACCACAGAGCCCTAATGTGATTTTTTTAAAGACTCAATGTAGATTCAGACTTAAACTGAGATTAATTAGAAATGCATTTAATGTGAACATACAGGAAAAAACAAAGTTAAATTAAAATAATTATTAAGTTCATTGTATTTACAGACTATGTTAAGAACATGAAGGTGTAAATTCTTACAGAATCTATCTCTCAGCGGGATACGTTAAATGCAGTCTTTTGGGACTGCTTCGTGTGAGTATCTATGAACATCATGAGCTACCAGGAGGGTTTGCCTTCTCATCAGCTGATTCTGGGAACTTCTATGCTGGTTCTGTCCTAATTTCTCTACCTAATTCCTCATTGTTGCTGCTTCATCAGAATTTACAACTTTTCTTACATTTCTTTCCTTCAGTTGTTTAACTATAACTTCTTTCTCAACCAACCAATCAATACCAGTCGGTTTCCTAGCATGTGTCTACTGACTTTAATTTAGATTTGCATCCTGCCAAGCCCTCCAAAACATGCACACTTTTCTTCAGACTTCCTGTCCTGCAGGGACATGTTCTCCTTCTAGTCCTCTCTGTGGCCACCGCTGGCTCAATGGAGGCTGTCCCCCAGGCTGGCTTCCCTCACCATTCTTAAACACGTTTGATCTGAAGCTGAATTCTAAAACCTGTATGCAAGACTAAAATGTGCCACCGAAATATTTTACTTACAAACATTCACAAGTTTATAATGTGAAAAAAAGAAAAATAGGTGACATGAGAAGATAAAGAAGAAAAACCAGGTTGAGAAAAAACAAATCTCAGACATATATTGCTATAAAATATTGTGTAAGAAAAGTTTTTAAAATATTTTATTTATTTATTTGCAAGCAGGGAGAGAGAGAGACAGAGACAGAGACAGAGACAGAGAGAGAAAGACAGAGAGAGAATGGGCATACCAGTGCCTCCAGCCACTGCAAACAAACTCCAGACATATGGACCACTGGCTTTATGTGGATACTAGGGAACTGAACCCAGGTCATTAGGCTTTACAGGAAGCACCTTAACCACTTGGCAATCTTCCATCCCAAGAGCAGTATTTGAATATAAAAACATTACTTTTCTACTTTATTGAATGAATAGTTTATAAACTAAGATTTAATATCCTAAAAGGCTATATAAAGTCAACTAATAAACATTTCAAGCCGAATTCTGGTATGTTAGTTACAAAAGAAGTTTTCTCATTGTCAATAAATAAATCTTTATATAAAGAAATCTTTACAAAAGTAATCTATCAATCTGAACTTTATATCTCAATAAAGTAATAGTAGCAATGTTACTATGCTTATATAACATATGGTACTTTCCAAAGTATGATTATGTGTGGTACTTGTGTTTGACTCATCAAAACTCTGGGATATTAGTTGAGAGGTAGCTGTTATCTATCTTCTCACCTAGAAAACCAAGGTATTAATGATTCACTTAAAATTAAATGTTATTTTCATTAATGTCATTGTACCTAGGAGTAAAGTATGTGGGACTTGATTCATTTTATATTTCATTTAATAACCTTAACAATAGTCAATTACATTCTTGTCAAATACTTATAAACAGAATCTATACATTTGTTGACTATGGATCAAAAACTTTTTAAAGTCATGGCTTTTTCTATTGTATCCTGCTACAAATTTCAATGAAATGGAAAAAATTGATTACTCTTAATTTTCTGAAGGCATATGTATATGTCCCTACATATGTACATGTACATATACTCAGCCATACAAATAGTTATTAAATGTTGCTTGAGTCATGAGCAGAGAAGTGGTGGCACTCAGACAGATAGATGAGATTTGCAAGTGGTCATTTCTTGCATTGACATACTTCCTGCTCAGTACCTTATAAAGTAGAACAAAGCATTGAACAAATCTCGTAGTCACTTGTAAAAGAGGATAACATCAGTAATACCTACTCTGGCAACTTCCTTTCAACAGTATGGATCTGTGAGAAAGCAGCAGCAATCAGGACAAACTTTGTCTCACAGAGACTATAAAATTCTGATACTTTCTTTAGCTTCTTACTCTGTTGCTCTTCAAGGAAAAGAAAATAAAGGTAATATAAAAATTTCTTGGAAACACACTTATAAGTGTATTAAATTTGCATAAGACAGTGACTGAGCTTCACAATTCAAATAATTGTCTCTGTAATTATGAAAAATACATAACGTTAATTTATCCTTCAATCTAGCTTCATGTGAAATGCAATCTTTGATAAGGGTACAATTTCAATTTGAGGCATATTATTTTCAAAAAGGCTCAGTTGAATGCTTGTTTTCATTTCAGCTAGCATCTGACAAGACTGTCATAATAATCTTACAAAGCAAATTAATAAATGTGGGTAGGGGGGCAGAGCATCATGGCGGACTAGTAGCAGCCTCGCCAGGACTCTCTTCGAAAAGGTTTGATTCTTCAGCTGGGATCCAAACCCGGGACCCCAGCTGGCCTTGAACCCAAACCTACTGTCTCCCCAACTCCACGCTAGCGGGGGGGGGGGGGGGGGGTCAGGTCTCCCCATCTGCTTTCTACTCGGTAGAGGAACAAAGCGCTGCCCTTCCCCCACTACTAGCTCCCGCTCCTGCCGGCTCTTGTCGGCATGGCTGAGAACCGTTCCCTCCCGGGGCCCCCTTCCTCCAGCCTCCCTCCAGCGATTCTTGGGCGCACTTCTCCCTGAGACCCCCTCCACATACACAGGCAATCGCTCCGCGGGCAAACTGAACTAGCATGGTTCCCTGAGAACTCCGGTCTGCAGCTGCCTGGCGGGGCCAGCCCTCAGACACCGGGGAACCTCTGCCAGGGCTGGGATGACAAAAGCGGCTTCGGCGGGCACCGGGGACCATGCACCACTGACCCTGTAGTGATTCTTGGGCTCACTTCTCCCTGAGACTCCTCCAAATACACAGGCGATCGCATTCCGTGGGCAAGCTGAACTAGTACGGTTCTCAGACCGGGGCAGGACCCACAGTCACCGGGGAACCTCTGCCAGGGCTGGGAGGGAAAAAGCGGCTTCGGCGGGCACCGGGAACCACACGCCACTGACCCTCCAGCGATTCTTGGGCACACTTCCCCCTGAGACCCCTCCAAATGCACAGGCGATCACATTCCACGGGCAAGCTGAACTAGCACGCAGGACTGCAGCTGCCAGGCGGAGCCAGGCCTCAGGCACCACCGGGGAACCTCTGCCAGTGCTGGGAGGGCAAAGGCGGCTCCGGCGGGCACCAGATAGGGCACAGTCAGGTGGGAGAAAACTGGGCCCTATAGTTGGAGTGCTGGGACTGTGTTTCTACTCCAGCATACCATCTGGGAGCAGGGGGATCCAGTCAGGTAAAAATCTAAGCCTCGCTGGGCACAGAACTCCCCAACAGGAAAGACCTTCATTTAAGATCAAACCTGGTGATCTTCCCATAGGAAGCAAAGCAGGCTGAACAGCACCCCCCAGGGTGCCTGAGTCCCACTCACCTACCTAGACATGGGAAGAAATCAAAGGAAAAAAACCCACAGAAATCAAAGACAGAACTCCCCAACCCAGGGCCCCTAGTCCCTTTATGGAGTAGGAGACTGGCAAAGAAACAGAGGCAACACATACACAATCGCAAAGAGAGAACAATATGACTCCTGACCACAACTGCAATGCAAATATGAAGCAGCTAATGGATGATATGGAAATTATGAGAAAAGACATGAATGAGATGAAGGTATCTAACTCAAACATAATCAACAGAATGAAATTAATGAAAAGAAATATGAATGAAATCAGAAACACATTAAGTGAATTGAAAATTAATCACTTAAAAGAGGAGATAGACAATCAAATGATTAAATTTGATGAGGACCTAAAAAAAATTAAAAATGATTATCAGGAATCCCAAGCAAAAACAAAAATAGATTGGAAATTAGATCTCACCGAAGAATTGGAGTCTATAAACAAAGATATAGCAGAAACAAATAATGAAAATGAGATGTTAAAAACCTCCCTTGAATCAATCAGTCCCAGAGTTGATAATTTGGAGGACAGACTTTCAGAAGTAGAAGACAAATCAGAAGGAATTAATAAGAATGTCATAGGTTTCAATAAATTCAAGAAATTAAGTGAGCAAAACTTGAGGGATCTATGGGATACAATAAAGAGGACCAATATGAGACTCATGGGGATCCCGGAGGGAGAAGAAGCCCAGGCTAAGGGCATAGGAAATATCTTCAACAGAATTATTCAAGAAAACTTTCCATATCTAACAAGAGAAAGCCCAATCAACTTTCAAGGGGCCCAGAGAACTCCAAACAGACAGGACATAAAGAGGAACTCTCCAAGACACATCTTAATTAAGATGCCTAACATAGAAAGCAAAGAGAAAATACTCAAAGCTGCTAGAGAAAAGCAAACCGTAACTTACAGAAGAAAACCCATCAGATTTACCTCAGACTTCTCATTAGAAACCATGAAAGCCAGACAGGCTTGGAATAATGCTTTTCAGGGCCTAAAGAAGTATGGCTTTCAACCTAGACTACTCTACCCAGCAAAGCTATCCCTCATGATTGACGGAGAAGTGAAAGTGTTCCATGAAGTAAACCAGCTCAACAACTATTTGAACACAAAGCCAAAATTGCAGAAGATCCTGCAAGAGATAACCCACACAGAAGAAACAAGAAATCTACCTCAGAAGAGTACAAGAGACCAGACACAACAATTGCAGTCAGTGCGGTAATAACAGCAGCAGAGACAACAACCCCCATTAACCTTTCATCATGGCAGGGCTTAAAGCAAACCTCACAGTTATATCACTGAATATAAATGGACTTAACTCCCCTATAAAAAGACACAGACTTGCAGGGTGGATCAAAAAAATGGACCCCTCCATCTGCTGCCTTCAGGAAACACAACTTACTTCTAAAGACAGAAACCTCCTTAGAGTAAAAGAATGGAAAACAGTTTATCAGGCATGTGGAAATAAAAAGAAAGCAGGTGTGGCTACATTAATCTCAAAATAGACTTTACACCAAAATCAATTAAAAAGCATAAGGAAGGTCACTTCTTACTCATCAAAGGAAGGATCCAGCAGGAAGATATCACCATCATTAACATATATGCACCAAATTCGGGTGCAACACAGTTCGTAAAGGAAACCCTACACAAAAATAAAGCAGAAATAGACTCTAATTTCATCACAGTAGGGGACTTTAATACACCTCTATCAGCCCTAGACAGATCAACCAAACAGAAAATCGGCAGGGACATAATAGAGCTTAATGGTACCATTGACCAACTGGGGATAACAGATATGTACATAACGTTCTACCCCAAAGACACAGAATATACATTCTTCTCAGCAGTGCATGGGACTTTTTCTAAAATTGACCACAATTTATGTCACAAATCCTCCCTAAACAAATTCAGGAAGATTGATATAGTTCCTTGCATGATATCAGACCATAGTGCATTAAAGCTAGAAGTTAACAGTGGAACAGGATCCAGAAAATACACAAAGTATTGGCGCCTGAATAATTCGCTCCTAGAAAATGATTGGGTCATCCAAGAAATAAAACAGGAAATTCAGAATTTCCTAGCTTTAAATGATGACGATAACACATCATATCAGAACTTATGGGACACAATGAACTTTCCTGAGGGGAAAGTTCATCGCGCTAAATGCCTTCACGTCAAAGACAGAGAGGTCTCATATCAATTGCCTAACGACCCACCTAAGATCATTAGAACAGATGGAAAAAGCTAACCTGAGGAGCTCAAGACGAAAGGAAATAATTAATATCAGAGCTGAGATTAATGAATTGGAAATAAAGAAAACAATTAAAAAATAGATAAATCAAAGAGTTGGTTCTTTGAAAAAGTTTATAAAATAGACAAACCCCTGGCCAATCTAATCAAACGAAGAAATGAGAAAGCCCAAATCAACAAAATCAGTAAAGACAATGGTGAGATGACAACTGATCCTGAAGACATTGGAAGAATCAACAGGTCATATTTCCAAAAACTCTACTCCACAAAATTAGAGAACCTGGAAGAAATGGATAAGTATTTGGACACCTACCAACTGCCAAAGCTTAATCCAGAACAGATAAAAGCACTAAAGAAACCTATCACATCCGCTGAGATTGAAGATGTGATCAAAAACCTTCCCAAAAGGAAAAGCCCAGGACCAGATGGTTTCACAGCTGAATTCTACCAAGCCTTCATCACAGAGCTAAAATCACTCTTTCTGAAGCTTGTTAGAAGCATAGAAAAAGAGGGAAGTCTACCAAACACCTTGTATGAAGCTACCATTACCCTAATCCCCAAACCAGGCAAGGATGCAACAAGAAAAGAGAACTATAGACCCATATCTCTGATGAACTTAGATGCAAAAATCCTGAACAAAGTCCTAGCAAACCGGATACAACGCTACATCAAAAATATTATCCAGCCTGACCAAGTTGGCTTTATCCCAGAGATGCAGGGATGGTTCAACATACACAAGTCGATAAATGTCATACATCACATTAATCGGCTCAAATACAAAAATCACATGGTTATCTCAATAGATACGGAGAAGGCTTTGGACAAAATTCAACACCTCTTCATGTTCAAAGCTCTTGAAAGAATAGGCATAGATGGCCTTTTCCTCAACTTAATAAAGACAATATACAAAACTCCTAAAGCACAGATCATACTCAATGGGGAACGACTCAAGGAGTTCCCACTCAATTCAGGAACAAGGCAAGGCTGCCCACTCTCACCACTGCTCTTCAACATAGTGCTTGAAGTTCTAGCCCAAGTGATTAGACAAAAGAAGGGCATAAAAGGGATACAAATCGGAAAGGAAGAAATCAAACTATCCCTCTATGCAGATGACATGATCCTTTATATATCAGACCCAAAGAATAGTATCAGTAACCTCTTGAAGGTGATTAATGCCTTCAGCAACGTGGCAGGATACAAAATCAACACACAAAAAATCAGTAGCCTTTATATATGCAGAAGACAATCAGACAGAAAAAGACATCAGAGAGACTGTCCCATTGTTCTATAGCCTCAAAGAAAATCAAATACCTTGGAATATCACTAACCAAGGCTGTAAAGGACTTATATAAGGAAAATATTGAAACACTCAAGAAGGAAATAGAGGAGGACATGAGAAGATGGAAAGATATTGCATGCTCATGGATAGGGAGAATCAATATAGTAAAAATGGCAATCCTGCCAAAAGCGATTTACAGATTCAACGCT
>PVHP010002421.1:0-90184 GCA_004024765.1 Zapus hudsonius
TCATTTAAAACTAACAAACACACCTATCTGGTCTTATCTTTTTCTTTACTGGTGGAAAAACAGAGATTAATGAAGAAGTTGGGCATGTGGAAGAGGAAGGGGTAGAAAAGCAGGGAGAGGAGAGCAAGTCAGGTCTGTCTACTGTGTGTCTTAATAAATAAATTAATGGTCTATCACATTTTAATTTCCATTAAAAGTTTGGCTTCTACAATTCTGAATATATCATTAAAAAGATTTTTTTACTCTTATTTTTAAAACAGTTTATTTAATTTTATTAATGAAGATTTACTATGCAAACTATCTAGCCAACTTGTCAGAATATTTAATTTACTCAACTGGTTGAATTATTTTCCTTAATGATTAAATCAAAGTAGAATTAAAGACAGTGTCTCTGAAAGTGTACCATTGTCACACTGAGTACAAGACATTGTGGCTTCTCTAATTTCTAAATTAGATTAAATTATAAGGAAATAGAGAACATAATATATTCCATTAAGCTTTTAGACATCATTATCATCTTCCCGTTTTTATGACTTCCTAAATAAGACTAATTAATTTCCTCTCTGTTTCTCTTTGTCTACCTCAATATTATTGTAATAATCATTTTCCATGAATCTTTCTTCTGGGAGAACACTGACCTTCATTGATGATGTTTTTCAACTATTTTAAATTTTTGTTATAATTATTTCCAATTTTGCCAGAATTCATTATAAAACTTAAAAATATAATATGAAAATATATTTGTGTAGTTTAATCAAATTTTGGTATTTGCATTTGATATTCAGGTTTGAATTTTAATCTTCTCTAAGGTGTTTATTAAATTTTACTTTCTATGAACAATGCAAATTTTATCTAATCTTTTTTTACATGTGAACATGAGTCTATACTTTATGCTTCTTTTTCTCTCATTATTGTGAGAAAGCAATACCTTTCCATCTACTACTATGTCTGAGATATATTTCCATGGATGTGTTCTCTGAATAGAGTTTATAGCTTATAAAAAAAACCAAAAACATACTAAGCTATAAATTCTAATCACTAGTAACTTCATATTTCAGAAAAGTAGTTGAGAATAATTATCAACATGCATCTGATGATGGAAACTAAGGCAATTTCAGATGCATAGTTACACAAATACATAACTGCCTCCCTTCTGAAGAACTAACATTCTTACAACTAGAATTTCACATGACTTCCATTTTTCTTGGCTGCTGTACAGTTAACCTCTTATGGACAATTGCAAACATAATTTCCATTTTTGTTTAGCTCTGAAGGGATGGTTTCTTTTTACCTATTCATTCTCACATACTATGCACCCATTTACTGAAATCTTTCACAGTTTTCATGTAGTGTTCAGTACTTTTGAAAGTAAACATGAATTTATGCACTTCAGCTATAATCAACATGACTTTTATACTTTAAAACTCCATTAACATACAGAATTGAATTTGTTAAACTTTTTTTGACCTCTCTCATTCTCAACTAATATAATTAGTAAGTTGTACCTATTAGGAGTAAAGCAGAACTATAATATTAAATTCCTAATAGTTGCTTTTATGACTTTTCTATAATAGGATGCATGCACTTACTTTACTTTTGTGTTTGCTAGTGTTGGGATGTCCTGTTCAATGCATGGATTGATCTCTTTAGTGTGTGAATACATCCTTTTGGCGTGCTTAGATTTTATTTGGTTGAAAATTACTTTATTAATTGTTGTTGTCTGGTTTAATGTTACAAAGACATCGGGGAAGAAACACCAAGCTTACCTAATAATGGGAAAAAAGGCAAGTTTGAAAAGTAGTTAGCTCTTTTCTGTATATTTATTTCATTGTATTACCATTTCTGACTTGCATGAATGTACTTCTTTAAATTAGGGAGATGAAGAAAGTACAACTCCTACCCCCAATGTATGGTATGTAATATTTAAAACATCCATTTGTATTGATTTCTGAATAGATAATTCATCTTGAAAGCATATTTTACCTTATTGATCCTAATATAATTCTATTTTCATGAAATGTATCATGCTAAAATTGGAAGATTTTCCTTTGTGGTTACATAAGTAGCAAGGTTCTGGTAATATAGCAGTGGTATTTTATGCATTTAGAAAAGCACAACATAGATATTTTACTATCCCTCTTTGCAGATGACATGATCCTATATATGTCAGATCCAAAGAACAGTATTAGTAAATCCCTGAAGGTGATCAATGCCTTCAGCAGAGTGGAAGGATACAAAATTAACACACAAAAATCAATAGCCTTTCTATATAAAGAAGACAAACATTCGGAAAAAGACATCAGAGAAACTGTCCCGTTCTCTATAACCTCAAAGAAAATCAAATACCTTGGAATATCACTAACCAAGGTAGTGAAAGACTTATATAAGGAAAATATTTAAACACTCAAGAAGGAAATAGAGGAGGATGTGACAAGATGGAAAGACATTCCATGCTCATGGATAGAGAGAATCAATATAGTAAAAATGACAATCCTGCCAAAAGCGATCTACAGATTCAATGCAATGCCAATAAAAATCCCAACCTCCTTCTTCACAGACATAGGAAAAATAATATCAAAATTTATTTGGAAGGGTAAAAGACCTCGAATAGTTAAAACTATTCTGAGCAAAAAAAAAAAAAAATTACGCAGGAGGTATCACCATACCTGACTTTTAAACCTACTACAAAGCCATAGTAACTAAAACAGCATGATATTGGCAGAAAAACAGACAGTCTGACCAGTGGAATAGAATTGAAGACCCAGCCTTTAATGCAAGTAACTTCGGCTACTTAGTCTTCGACAAGGGTGCCAACAATGTATGCTGGGCTAAAGACAGCATCTTCAACAAATGGTGCTGGACAAATTGGATAAACACATGTAAAATATAAATTACTTTTAAATAGACTGTTTAAAATATTTTAAAGTAGACTTAATTCTTTTTTAAAATTTATTTGCATGTATATATGTGTGTGAATGCCAGGCATTTGCACTTCTTTTTGCCTCGGGCTTTACATGGGCAACTCGGGGATTAAACCTGAGATCCAGACTTTTGTAAGCATGTAGCTTTAACCCCAGAGATATCGTCTCAGCTCCTAAAGTTGACATTTCAAGTAGAAAATGAAGCAATTTTTTTACAATAATAAGCAATAAGTTAAAACCATTTGTAGTTTTACAGATTTCATACAAGTGAATTATTATATTGCTGAAGCAAATAACGATTGATTTTCAATATTTATATAAAGTTTTCTAATTATGGATGACTTAATTTTATAACCTGCCATGACTAAATTCTAAACAGTTTATCTGTGTTTCATTTGGAACAAATGATAATTAAGGATCACTATACTTGTATTGTCAGCATTTTAACTTTGAGCCCAATTTAGACATAGTTTTGTGTTTCAGTAACTCATTTGAAATGGTCTTTATAGTTAAGCTATTCTTCCTCATCTTCATCTCTCTTTGATACTGTGCTTTTGTGTTCTGTGTAACGTACAATTTATAACAAGTTTAAAAGTTGTATTATGATTTAAAAAATTATGACGGTGTAAAATATAACTACAATTATTGTAAAATGTTTAGAAAAATTGAAATATAAATGACATCCTCAACGTATATTTATGTATTTGTCATAAGTGATGGGCAGAGTATTTTAAAGGATAAGGATGAAAGACTACGTTGTAAATAACATCGTTTGCCTCTTAGACATACTGTATATTTACTTCCTTAAAAACTTTTCTATAGTTTTATTGCTTAGTTTAAGATCTGTCACACAATAAGTACTGTTTCAGTGTTACCTGTTCTTATTTTAATTCTTAATATAATATTGGACATTCTGAAAACATGAGCTTAAAGTGAAAATCTAATCTGTAGTTTTCACACAATCTAAAAAAATAGTTTTATAATTAAAATCAAAGGCTGATTATGACCATTATACTGAATCAGCATTGTGTACCCTTATGGATATGATATATGCGTGTGTATGTGTGTGTGTGTGTGTGTGTGTGTAGCTTTTTTTTAGAAACCAGTAATCTTGGTCACCTAGCTTGAAGAAGAAACAATATGAGACTAAACATGAATAGGTGTGCATTATAGCTTAGTTATTTAATGATATGTGAATATATTCATTGAAGTTACACATTTTAGTACATGTGTAAAAAGTCATTATACAAAGGTTTAGACTTCTCTTGTCCAAGTCAAAGAATTTTTCAGTCCACTAGACATTTTTGACTTTCATTGTTTTGAAAGGATTCCATTGTAAGACAGATACTTGAGTCTTCAGTCTGTATATACTTCTTTTTGCAAGTCTTTTAAGTTCTCTGTATCTTAATTTCCTCTTCTGCAAAATGAGGTGCTCCTTAAGATTTTAACTGAAAATAGGCATCTTGAAAGATGTAGCTGGTAAAGCTCAAATTTGTTTAGTTTTCAAATTATTGTTATTTTTAACATTTTTTGCCTTTCTATAATTATCACAAAAACGAATTGGCAATTATTTATTAGTTAGGATTGTATATTAATCTTTACTTATTAAAAAGTCATATCCTATAAAGCTGTCAATGAGATGGATAGAAAAATTTTTGTTTCCTTAATGTGTAATTTTTAATGCATAGCTGTCTATGTTATTTTAAATACAGATAACCTTATAAATAAGAAAGAAAGGCAAGGACAGATGGAGGAAAGGAAGAAGGAAATCAAGGAAGAGGGGAAGAAAAGGTGGGAGGGAGAGAAAGAAGGACACACCAACTAATCTAAAAGCAACTTGTCAAAGAAGCAAAATTGCTTAGCATTTCACTGTAATAATTGGATTGGTGTACACATACATAGTAATGTAACTTATAATGGAGTTGTTGAATTTTCTTAAATACCTTATTCCTCTCCAGTGCACATAAATGAGTATGTGTCCAACATTAATATGAGAGTAGATAAACTTTAAAGTATAAAGTGCTCCATGTGCTTTCAGTGGGATCAATCACATCTGTTTTATTGAAAAGCATTTTGGTAACTGTGAGCCAGATAAACTTGCATTTAGTACATTTCAACCCAATATTAGATGGCCCAAGGTTGATCAGAGGCTGCCATAATATGAAAGAAAGGTGCTTAAGATTCCCTCTGTTGATGCAGAGCAGAGGGGTAGGGACTATGAGGTGATGGATCAACAGGCAAGAGCACTTGCTGTAAGCATGAGGGCCTGAGAGGTACCAAGACTGCTCCTGTTTGATTGCCTCATGCCCACTTAAAAGTGGGGCATGGCCATAGCCCTGTGGGGAGTAGAGACCAGAAAGTCACTGGGCCTCTTGAAAAGTCATAGCTCCATGTTCAGATAGCGATTTCATTCTGGGAAATATTAGTGATAGAGGAAGAGACTGGGCATTCTCCTCTTGTTTCTACTGAGCACATCAACACATGCACATAAATACACACACCACCTCCACTACCACCACGACCATTGCCGCCTCCACACTACACCATACATTCTATGCATGCAAGAAAGAAGACAGAGAGAAAGAGAGGGAGAGAGAAAAGAACAAAGATTCCCTCTCAGGACACTGGAAATAACTCAGTGGGTTAGAGCATTTGCTTAGCAAGTATGAGGACCTGGATTCTATCCCCAGGACCCACAAAAGCTCAGCATTGTCATGGGACACACCTGTTACTTCAGTGCAAGGTGGTGAAAGGGAGGTTACCTGGTCATCCAGTCAGCCCCAAAGGCATGATCTCCAAGTTCAGTGAGAGACCCCATTTCAAAAATTAAGACAGAAGAGTGATAGAGAAGGACACCTGATGTGCTCCTCTGGTCTTGACATGTAAGCATGTGGGCATGTGCATCTGCTCACACATGTGCACACACCACACTCATATATACACTCCAAACACACACCCAAAAATTCCTCTCCTAATTCAGAATTCCCAAGCCTTAAACACTGTGGCAGTTAAGCACTTTTAAAGCAAATATTTTAAATTATTTACCCTAATTTTACTTTTTGTTTCCTTTATTTGCCTTTCCTTTTTCCTTGCTCCCTCTCTCCTTTTCCTTCCCTTCTCTCCCTTCCCCCACCTCCTTCTTTCTCTCCCTCCTTTCTTCTCTTCCTCCTTCCATCCCTCTCTCTTTTCCTACCTTCCTTCCTTTCCTCCTCCCTTCTGGCTTTTCTCCTATTTTTTCTATGCTTCCAAATTCCCAAGTGACTAATGTAGAGACTTGGGTAAGAAATCCCGTCTGTTTCATACTTTCTGCAAATGTCAGTCATTGTTCAAGGCCATGTCACATTTGAAAACAGCCCATTTCTCTTATTGGGAGTATACAACTTCAAGAATCAAGTAAGTTTATGCATGTAAAATTGTTGGCTAAGTAAGATACTTATTCTACTCTTATTAATCAGCTGCTTGCATTCTTAAACCTGTAAAAAGCCTCTGTTGGAAAATCTCTCTTCTGTGTTATATATCAGATTTGATACTGTATGTGAACAGACATTAAAGCACACAGAAACATAATCGAGATAATATGGAACTACTCCTCTCTAGTTTGATATAAGCTTATATTCTTGGTGTAATGAAGACTAAATAGAATATAGTTACTTTGCAAATATGTACTTTTCTTATATATTACTTCCCAAAAAACCACCTCACAGTTAACTCTTCACGTTACCTACTTTACTAAATCCACTAAGCTTTTCCATTTGCAAATTAAACATACAATGACTTTACAGATTACTTAGGAATTTCATACCTGAAAAAATATTTAACTTAATTTAGTATTTAAGAAACTTAGGGGCTGGAGAGATGGCTCAGAGGTTCAGGCACTTGCTTCCAGTGCCTAAGGCCCCGAGTTCAATTCCCCAGGACCCACATAAGCCAGCCCCACAAAGTGGTGACCCTGGTGTTCACTCTCTCTCTCTGTGTCTCTCTTTCTCTCTCTCTGCTTGAAAATGAATTAATAAAATATTTTAAAAAAAGAAACTTAGATTCATGACTGAATATTAAGTCAATGAAATTTTTAAACATTGAGATCATGATCAAAAAAAAAAAAGAAAAAATGTCCTAGTAGGAACAGATTGACACAATTCAAAGTAATACTTTATGTATATTATGTACATCTTCGTTGTTCACTTTTTATTTTTGATAAGTGTATGGTACCATGGACTAGTTCCTCTATTTAAATTTCAATGTTGAGGTATTGCCTATTGAAAATTTAATTTTTTGGTTTTGCTGCAAGGAACAAAAAACTATTTTAATCACCAATCTCTTTAAGATATTGATGCTAAGAATGTTTGCTGTTTTGTTTAATATAGCTAGAACAATTTTTAAACAATGTGAACATATTTTTAATTATGAGCTAGTTGGTTTTTAATTACTTTAAATATTGTATTTTAGTAATATGGACTGTAAATTCAAAAAGGACTCTAAAAATTGCTTTTTGTCATAAATTCATTGTAGTCAATTCTGTTGTTTTAGGGTGTTAACAGACATGTGTTTTCAAGTTTAATAACAGCTACACGTTTACCTTGTGGGAAGATGGAGAAATTCTGAGTTTTTAGTGCTGTAATGACTGTACTGATTTTTTTAAGGGCTAGCTTAATGACATTGTAAATGATAAATCCCTACGCAGAGCTTTAATGATTAAAAATATTTCTTTCTTTTTAATATTGACATTTTATTTACTTATTTATTTTGAGGCAGGGTCTCACTATAGCCCAGGCTGACTTAGATCTCCCTCTGTAGTCCCAAACTGTCCTCAGACTCACAACAATCCTCCTACCTCAGCCTCCCAAGCACTGGGATTCAAAGCGTTTTCCCCCATCCAGGCTGCAGTCACAGTACTTCTAAAGCCAGCTTAGGTCTAGTGACATATTTCATTTCCTCATTCACTCAGCTTATCTTCATCTAAATAATTTGTAAAAAGTGTTTTAATAGGAAATATATTGTTGTTATAATTTTTATCCTTATTCCAGAAGATCTTGCCCACAAATTTGTAATTTTTAAATGATTGATTTCTATGCTTACACACTCCATCTAGCATCAAAAGTAGCATTGCTTTCTTTTTTTTTTTGAACATCACAACAGTAAAACAGTAAAAGGTGAAATAAATTTTTAAAATGTTAACCTTCAGCATTTGATATTAGGCACAATTCTGTATAGCTTATAAAATCTTTCATGTTATATGTTGTAAGTGACTAATTTTTTTTAAAAAATCAGCAGATTCTTTATCACTAGATTGTTCCCTCATTCTTCTCATGAAACATTACTTGCCTAGAATCTCAATTTCACTAGAAAAAAAATATTCTATAAGATTTTATCTTTTAGTTGATAGAAGTATAACATCTCTATTCGGATTATTCACAATTTTGAAATCCTATATATATTTTTAGATTATTTGGTAGACAATCAAGATAAAGTCTATTTACTCATGGGTAATTTACTTCCTTGTAGCAGATGTTTTGTATTGAATGCAGACATATTACTATATTATTAATAGCATTTGTTTCAGGTTTAGAAAATGAAAAATACTGTCATTTCTAATAGTGCTAATAATCAAATATAGTAACATGTATTGAAAAATCAACTATATTTGACAATGGATTCATCTTTTAGTTATGTTTTATTTAGCTTAATATTACTGTTAAAAATGTGTTAGCATCCTATCATTTATTTTTAAAATGTATTTATTTGTTTATTTATTTGAGAGGGATAGTGAGAAAGAGAGAGGCAGACAGAGAGACAACAGGCCCACCAGGGCCTCCAGCCCCTGCAAACGAACTCCAGACACCTGCGCCACCTTTGCCTCTGGCTTGACGTGGGTGCTGGGGAATCAAACTCAGGTTCTTTTGCTTTGCAGGCAAATGCCTTAACCATTAAGCCATCTCTCCAGCCCCTGTTCTATCTTTTATGATGAAAGGTGGATATGGCAGCAGAACATCATGTGTGCATAGTGAAATTAATTAATAATTAACAATGGTTTACTTGGCTTATAATTAGCTTTAGAAATGTGAATAAAAGGAAGGTCAAATGGCAACATTGTTCATAAAAGGTAATGTGAAACTGAGATTAAGTGGTAGACAGCGAGTCTTTTAACATTGACCAACATGGCATGATCTTCCCATGTCAGTTAGTGTTTTAGCCTCCTCTACCTCTGCTCCAGTCACAGAAACTGCTGTGCATAATTGCTTAAATTGTTTGCTCAAAAGTTGTGCTCGTAGAGAGGATGTCAACAACTACAGTATCCAAAATGTCATCAGCTGTTTGACATCTCATTTCATTCTTTCCTACCTCACTTTTCTCTTCTTAGCACTTCTCACAAAACACAGCAGGATTTATGTGTTTCTCTTGTTTACAAGCTATGTTTCCTAATAAAATATATTATTTTTTCATGAAAAAATGGGATCTTGCCCATTTGTTTTCTATTAAATCCTCAGCCCCCATACATGTACTAGATTACACTAGATGCTTGAATATTGTTGAATGAATGTTATGTCAATCTGGAACTGATTCTAGATCATCTTAGGTGTGTCACATAACTCCTATTCAATGATACCTAGCTGGTATTTACTAAGTATCTTTGACTTCTTTTGACAAGGTTTTTTTTTTTGAACTATTTCATTGGGTATAAATTTTGTTGTCATTTAATGAAGATACTAATTATAATAGCAGTATAGACAGCCCTTTTCCTAAATTATTGAAATAAATTTTATCTCATTGTGTGTAAAATGTCTATAATTTCATGTAAACATTTCATCTCACTACAGTGAAACAATTCTTAATTTAAAAATTGACATCTAAAGTAATTTTGTTATTTTATATCTACAAAGAAATGATTATCATTTATCAAGCCATTATTGTTAATTATTTTCTTCAGATTTTGGACCCATTCACTGCATTGAGAAAAGATTTTGACGGTTACCAAAAATAAATTTTAGCATTTCAGAGATTGAGATTTATAAAAATAGTTCAAATAGTATCCCATTTCTATATTTAAAATGTTAAAAAACACTTTACATAATATGTTTGAAAATTTAGGAATCTTTAAAACAATCCCTTCAATACCTGGAGTATTTTTAGGTTCTTATTATATTCATTATCTTATGTTTCTGATAAGCTCTGATTCCTTTTTTTTTTTTTTTTTTTTGATTTATACTAGAAGTTACATGGGAAGACCAGCAGAAAAAGGTGAATGGTACAGTAAGTGATGACAAACCATTGCCGAAAAAGAAACACCAATCTGAGCCAGGTTTGTCAGGGTTTGGAAATCCCACGAAAGCATGAGACTATAAACATTGCATTTCATGCTTTTTCTATGCGCGTGTCCTTTGTACCTCATTTCTCTCATTTTGGTGTGAACTTTTTAATGTATGGATCCCACATTGACTATCATGGTAAATACTTCACCCCTTGTTTAGAAAAATAGTTTTACATATTTTAGGAAAACAGTTATTTTATTAAGATTATTCCTTTAAGAGAAAAATTACTAATTAAAGCACAAGGGACTGGCTGCTTAATGCAAAGTACTTGTTTCCCTAAACAGTATTGTAGTTTAGTTAAAGTTTGCTTGTTCTAGATAATTTATTAAAATCTTGTATATTATTTAAAAAGTGTCTTTGTAGACCAATCTTGTTTTTAGTTTTCTGAAGTCACTTTTAGCCTATAGTGATAATGATTGATGTATAAGTTCAGGAACCTAAAATTACACCAATAACAACAAGGAGGAGCAATGGCATTATTTAAGAATTCAGCTAGAGTCTCTTCGAGCCATCAGTTCTGCAAATAAAGGATTTTTGTTTTCCTTTCTCTCTCTTTGCCTCTCTTTTTACCAAGTTTTCACTAAGGAGCTTTAGGAGAAGGAATACAAGAAAGAAAAGTTGCAGAGATCAATCAACTGAATAATTAGCACTTTGTTTATCTATTTATTTGCGAGAATGGGTGTACCTGGGCCTCTAGCCACTGCAATCTAACTGCAGACCTATGTTCCAATTTGTGCATCTGGCTTTCTGTGGGTACTGGAGAGTTAAACCTGAATCCTTGGGCTTTGCAGGCAAGTGCTGCTTGCCTGCAAACTGCTGAACCATCTCTCCAGCCCCAGCACTATTTTTAATTAGTAATTAGTTGAGAGTAAGTTAAACTTTTTATAAAATTTTTAAAATTTTAAATGTTTTCCTAACATTATCATTATTTTAAATGGCTGTCTGTGGTAACACTGTTGATATATTTTATGTGGTGACTCTTTTCATCTTAGAGCTTTAGAAATTGTCGTTTAAAATACATCACTCTGTAAATTAATCTAATTTATTATTGACAGGTATTCATTGTAATCCTACTGTATGTAAGATATTGTAGATGAAATGAATTATTGAGTTACCTGCAGCAGGCAAAGCAGTGTCTACATTGGACAAAAATAATTACACTAATTATTAAATAATTGCATTTATGACAAGTGCTATTAATGAGAACTCAATGCATAAATGTGTACAAAAACAAAGGTGACAAAGCCTAAAGAAAAACTGTAAATTATCTTTTAGTTCAAAACTGAAAATAAAATAAAAACAGAATAGGCTTCACATTTAGAATTTAATTATATTCATGGAGTTTTAAGAAAAAAACTGTTGTCAAATCTTCACATAAGAATTAGTTTACATTGGGCTGGAGTGATGGCTCAGCAGTTAAGGCACTTGCCTCCAGTGCCTAAGCCCCCGGGTTCAATTCCCCAGGTCCCACATAAGCCAGACCCACAAGGTGGTGGCCCTGGTGCGTTCTCTCTCTCTCTCTCTCTCTCTCTCTCTCTGCTTGAAAATGAATAAATAAAATATTTTTAAAAAAGAATTAGTTTACATGAACAAAGTGATAATTTTAGTTAAGAAGATTTTTATAAATAATTTTTGAGAATTTTAATATATGAACATATAATAAATTGATCATGTCTGATGAGAGGGATGTAATCCCTCAGCTTTTTCTGTTGATTACATTTAAACAACTGTTTATGATCCAGACTTTATGGAAGACATGTCTGTAATAATCAATTTTATACATGCTATATTTGTGATAGTGCTAGTGTTTTTTATTTTAAAATGCTAAATGCATAATTTTTATGTGCTAAAATGTTAAGATATCACATTTCATGAATTGTCAAAATTTTCTTATCAAACATTTATTGTGGCAAATTTGTAGTATTAGAAAAAAATAAATAACACTTTAAAACTAAGAGATAATTTGTTTCATATATTCTAGAAAGTAAGTGAAATGGATGAATTTTAAGTGTCATGGATTAGTATTTACTTTTTTAGTGTTAAGATTTCTGAAGAAGGATGTCTTAAGAGAAATAGTTTACTTCGATCTCTGGTGGGTAGTTGCAAAGATTCTTGGGAATATGATGGTAGATTAGTATACTAATTAATGCCTTTGGAGTAAGTATAAGATATAAAAGTCCTAGCATAATTTTAAACACCAAAATTATGGTTAATTTTTATCATATATTTCCCTCATGAAGACTATGCATTAGAATTTGTTTTAGGTTTCAGGTTATTCACACTTTGAGATTGAACTGGGGATTGAATCTAGGCCCTTGAGAAAGCTAAGCAAGCCTCACACCTTCAAACATTCTTAGCATAAATTTAGGGTACATAATCATGATAAAGTGTGATTTATTTTTCAGTTATCAATCTTATCCCAAAGAAGAATATTATGATCTTTATAAAATGAACACTATTCAATAGTGAATATAAATGCTGATATTGAATTTGTTTTGTGAATTTATCTCTTCTTATAGTAAAAAGAACTATGAGAAAAAAACCATATTTTTATATATTGTGCCTACCACACAGAAAGTCTGCGAGAAAACTAAAGTGAGAGGATCTGCATGCTTAGTGAATGTCAATGATTATTAATGAATGTAATGCTTAATATGAATTCCTACAGTTACTCAAATTTTAAATGAGAATTATTGGGTTTAAATAGTTCATAATTTACTTTAAAATATCATTTAAAATGTTTTGTGATATGTCTGATGAACTGATACTATTCATGAGAGAATTACCAATATTGGTTTGATATTTTCTAAGTGTAACCTATATGTCATATCTTGGAAATTTTTCACCTGATATAGTAACCCCTACTGCAATTAGTTTAAAACCATGTAGATACCTTTTATTTATTATACCTTATCTGAAAATTAGTCTATGGTGTTTGCATTTATTTTCTTTTTTTGTAAAATCATGGTAATGGAATACTACTAGAACAGTACCTTTTATTTAATTTAAAATGTTCAAGTTAATATCTTATGCTTCATAGATTAACATTAATTAGTTCATTTGTCTCTTGTTCTAGTCATGTATGATATAGTTTTATTAATATTTTCTTATTGACATTTCCATATTACAATCTTTATGAAATTTATTACTATGGTAAAGGTAGGGGTTTTTCCTTACTTTGCTTTAACTTTAGAATTTTTTCAAATTTATCTAAAGGAAAAGTGAATATTTAATGAAGTTTTTTGGTAAATTTTAAACCTGTAGTTTCTCTTGTGTTTTTTATATTTAATGTTTATTTCTTTCTTGAATAACTAGAGAGTTGTTTTTAAAAGATATAATTTATTTCAATGAAGGCATAATTCTAAATTAGTCTTTTAATTTGATACTTTTATTTATTAAATTTGAGGAAGTGAATGAGGTTTGTTTATTTGTTTGTTTAGAGGTAGGGTTTTACTCTAGTCCAAGCTGATCTGGAATTCACTATGCTGTCTCAGGGTGGCCTTGAACCCACAATTCTCCTACTCTTGCCCCCAGAATGCTGGAATTAAAGGCATATGCCACCAAACCCGCTTGTTTTGTTTTAATCACTAGGTATTTTGTGACTATTTTGGGATTATTGCAGAATGAATGTATTTAATTCTTGATGGAGAAAAGAATAATGTAAGACAAATTAAGTAATGTTTTTAATAAAACATACTTCAAATGATAAATTTTACAATTAAATACCAGCACCAGTCTGGACCTCCTACAGACACAAAAATCCAAATGTGGTCTATCTTGATCTTTTTATTACTAAGGCCATCCTACCTAATTAGGTGCTCATGCAAGATTCTTTTTGAAAGATCTTTCTCTTCTACCCAGAGAAAACCTTCATAATGTCTGTGAGCTACTAGATTTACAAACCTTTGTCAGCTTTAGGTACATGAATATTAGACTTAAAGTCTTCAAGCTTCTGATTTATTGTGTTGGGAACATTTGCACATAATGCTTGCTTCTATAGAACACATGCTACCTCAGTACAAGGCTAAGTGCAGTGTGGATCTTGCAAATGATGATAATTTGGAATATTAGCCAATCAACAGTTTTAAATAGATGTCTCAAGTCCTTGGTGAAATTGCATTTATGTGTAAACAGATCCCACCTGTTTACCTTGTAATGCTGATTGTATATTATGATTTTTGTGATGGTGAAAATATGATAACAAAATCAAATAATAGTTAAATATACTAGCAATGAAGAATTTTTGGTCTGCACAAAATTTCATATAACAGCTGAGTTTATATTCAGTTTCTGGGTCATAGCAAATATGGCTAATGAAAATGGTAATATATAGTACATGTATTTATAATAATTTCTTAATTTTGAAATTTTAAGTGTGTGTGCCTATGTTATAGTATTTTGTGTGAGTACAATTCAGACTCTTTTGTAATTTACAAATTAATGGCACTTTACACTTTGAAAAATAATTTATTGTAACTAATGATATAGTGCTTACTTATTTCATTATAATTTGTAAAAGGTTTTATTGTAAGATTGGAAGCAATAGAAGATGAATTTACTAGTTGTGATATATACTTCTTTTAAAAATATTTCTAATGAAATACATAATACGTATCCAATTCAGATCTTGTAGTGAGAGGATATTTTTGTTTTATTTTTTGTTTCACATATATTTATTGGGTAATAGAACATATGATCAGGAAATCTGTCTTGATTTTCTGGCTCTGCCACTGAACTTGTTTTGAGATCTTGTGTAAGTTCACTTTAACTGTACATGCCTTCAGGATTCACTATATTAAATTAATGAATGGAAAAGAATTTGTAATGTTTTTATCCATCCAATATGAAAACTATTGAATGAAGTGCAATATACATTACCTCAAGTTTCAGGGAAACACTTGGAGGAAATGAAGCTTCGTTTGTACCATTTTTGTTTTCTGCAAAGAATGTTTTCTTATAGACCAATATATGGAAATAATTATTTTATCTAATTAATACATCTTCCTTTTAACGTGTTGAAACTAAGTAATATATGGTATATATGTGTGTGTATAAATTTATGAGAACAGTAAGCAGTATATAATAGAATTCAGTGTTGATCTACATTATTAATATATCCAATTTTTCTACCTTGTCTTTTTTTGTTTGTTTTTGTGGCTTTCTTTTGAGAATGAGTCTTATTCTAGTTCAGGCTGACTTTGAACTCACTCTGTAGAACCAGACTAGCCTGGAACTCACAGTGGTCCTCCTACCTCAGCCTCCCCTGTGCTGGGATATTTGTGTGAGCCACAAAGCCCCACTTACCACTTGGAATAGAAAATAGGTTATATATCATTTTAATGTATATGAGTACCTTTAAGAAAGGTGAAAAGATTTTTTTCTTTGTGTTCAAACATATTAGTAGTCTCTGGTTTGGAATACAATTGTGATGAGTGTGTAATTTTGAACATGTGGAAAACATAACAAAAAGAGCATTATTAAGTATCAAAATGTTATTTCTTTTCCATATCCTTACAACTGACATTGGAATTTCTCTCTTCAAGGAGAAAAGTTTTGGTTTTCTTAGCACTTTTATTATAACTGAAAGTCTTTATGTTTTTGTTATTCATAGAAATAAAATTATATTATAGGAATTATCTCATAACTAATATTTTGAAGACATTGATATTCCAACCTGTTTTTCATGATACTTCTATTGCAGAACTCAACATAATATTTAAGGATTTTGTGAATGTGATTCAGAAATAAGTTTGTAATTGAAATAAATTTTGACATTGTATTTTATCTGTATCAATTATACATTCATATTTGAAAAGAAAGATTTTCTTCAAAAGCTGTGTTCAAAGGAGATTTTTTTCTTGCTTTCAAATCACTGTATAAAATATCTTTTGAACTTCTCAAATAGCATTGTGGAACGGATAGTTTTGAAACTAATGCCATTTTTATTCTAGTTGCTGTAGATTTGGATGCGGAAATTTTAATAGAAACTTCAATAATCTATAATGTGGTATTTGTAAGAATTTTCTGAATCTGAATAAGTTGAAAGGTAATATTATCAAAAGAAAATTGTGTAAATTGAAGGACAATTTTAATTTTTAATAATAAATTACAGATTTATATTTCAATTACTCTGCTTACATATGAGTTGTATTATGTTTATTGCTCTTATTTTGATCTTTAATTGTGTTGAAGCCATTTGAATAAAGTATTGGCCTGGTGGACATAATTACTTTCATGTGTACCCAAGTTAATTTAAGAAATGTTAAAACATTTTTGAAGGACTTTTATTGCTCTTTTAAATGGTGATTTAATTAAATTCTTTCTTCTAACTAAAATTTGAACATTTTCACAGATTTAAATTGACTCACTGATCTTAGTTTTACTAATGGTATTTTTCTTCAGCATCAGTATTCATGATTGGCCAAACAAATAATTATAAACATTGACATCTTCGTTTACGCATGAACTGTTTTTCTGACTGTGGTAGCCCATAGTAGCTTAACTACTGTTTTTAAAAAATCAGAACTTCTTTCTTTCTTTTTTTCAATGCATTACATTTGATTATATCTTCCCTACAACTATGCACAGGATTCTTTCTCAAATGTTTTGGGCCCCTTCCTTCAGTGTCACTTTTGACCTTTGAGTACATCCACTCATATCCATCTCCTTTGTCTATGTCTGTTCATTACATGATGTCATCACAGAAGAAATGGATTCCACAAGGAGAAGACATGCAGGTGTGTCTCTTCTACTGCTTTTCTTGTTGTGTTTATTTAATCTAAAGTGTCCTAGGAACATTTACCATTTTCTTACTCATTTCATAACTTTTCATTCTTTCCTAATACAAGAAAATCTTAAATCTGGCAGTTGTTTTAGGTAACTATTTACATACTGAATTTTTGGCAGCAATCAGATTTAATGGTTAAATTAAATGATTATTTTTTGTGATATGTATATGTATGTAATTTTTGTATAACTAGAAAATAACTGAAGGTGCTAAAGTAAATATAATTTGTATATTTGTGTATATAAATATTTATGAAAGTCAGAATAAACTAATAAGTTAATCATAGTTTGCTTCCAAACTTATTTTATCTTCAAAACTTGGTTTGTAAATTTTTATATAATTTGGAAATCATTTTATTTCTATCATAACTTCACCAGTATTCTAGGCTATGAAGATACCAAAGGGCTAATACATGAGCTTAGAAGTTATCTATATTAATGAGTAGTTGTGAGATTAGGGTTACATGCTATGTTTAGGTTTCAATTACAAATTCCAGTGTAATGTTTTTTAGACAGATATACAGAAAAAGACTCATGGAAGAAGTGAAAATCAAATATTTATCCAACACAAATTTCTAAATACATGCTGGATGGTACTGTTCTAGGTGCTGGCTCATAAAATAGCTCCCTCTCTCCATATCCTTGCAGACATTTTCTAGTGGTTATGAGTCTTCTATAGAAGCATTTGAGGTAAGGGAAGCAGTATGGTTCAAGTTTTCAAGGAAATTTAAGCAAAAGTATGCATAGACCAGGTTCATGTATGTTTTATAAGGTATTTGAAGCATGTAATATAACAGAATAAGAAAGTTAGGTATTTGTTTCTAGGAAGATTGCTTTGGCATGAATTGAGAGATACAAAATTCAGGGTTATTTATAAAGGTATTGTGATACACCAGTTAAGAGAGCAAATGATCTAAATTAAAGTTATCAATAGAATACTTTAGAAGTTATTTAGTGCTGGAGCATTTACTATTCAGTTACCAAAGAAACATTATTATGAGATAAGAGAAAAATAAGATAATCTTGTAAAACTGAAGTATTTGGAAAGATGGTTACACATTTGACAAGGAATACCAGTTGTATAAATTTTAGGTGAAATATAGAGTTCATTTTTAGATGGATTGGAATAAGGTTCATTTGGAATATTCAGGTATACAGATTTAGCAGTAGCAATGGGATGTGTGAAACTATAATCTAGAAGAAAAGTCTTGGCTGAAGTTATAATATCAGCACTTTAGTCATGACTTTGGAAGAATAGTAATGGAATCTGAAAAATAAGAGGGAATCAAGCTCAGTAACCAGCAGGACCTCTCTATATTTAAGTAGCTGATGAAAGAATAAGAACCAGAACTATGTTGAAAGATTGACTCATTAGCACAACACTGATGTAATCTTGGATCCAAGGTTAGGAGTTTGTGGGCAGTTATAGAAGAAAATTAAAGGATGTTGTAGTTATCTTTTTGTTGCTGGGACAGAGCACCCATCAAGAGCAGCAAATAGGAGGAAAGGTTTTATTTTGGCTTACAGTCTAAAGGGGAAGCTCCATCATGGCAGGGCAAAACATGGCATGAGCAGAGGCTGAGCATCACTGCTGCCACATGAGGTGGAAAATAGTAGCAAGAGTGACCCAAATTCTAGTAAGGGGGTGCTGGCTATATCACCCCTAAGGTTGCCCCCAATAACACACATCTGCCAACAAACCTCCACCTCTCAAATTCCCATAAGCTGGTGACCAAAACTTCAAAACACATGAGTTTGTGGGGATATCTGATTCAAACCATCACATTACATCCCTGGCCCTAATCCAACACATTCGGTCTAATTTAAAAGAATTCCTATAGTCTCAACACTTCCAACATCCCTATGGTCCAAGGTCTTAAGAGTTAAGACTATAAGCTGTAAAACCAAAAACATAAATGGCTTAAAATCACATATAATAATCACACTGCAAAAGATAGCATTACAAGGCAAGATTGAACCATTTGAGATCTAAAGCAGAGCAAACATTAGATCCTGTGTTTCCATGTCCACCTGAGAACTACAAGTCTTGGACTTCCATTTCTGCTCCTCCAGCCCAAGGAACATCCAGATCCAACAACTCTCCTTGGCAGTCCTGTTTTTCCCAAATATCTAAGGTTTACACTGTAACACAGGGTTTATCCTTATTGCTCTCTTGGGTCTTTTTGAGGGGACTCCACTATGTAGTTTGTAGAGCCACAATAAGAAAAGTAATGTAATGTACACTAAAGGGAAAGAAAATCACGTGTTCAGTTTACAGATTAACAAAGGAATCTGCAGAATACTTATTAAGCAGCATGAATGTGATGGGGCTTTAAGGATTTTTGAAAGGAGAGAATGGATAATCCAGTTTTCTTTATTAAAACAAAATAAACAGAAATTGTGTAGTGACACATGCCTGTAATTTCAGCCCTCAGGAATTGGAGCAAGAAGGATTGGAATTTTAAGGATCTCGTTTGCAAAATAGGCTGTCGAAGGAAAATCTGGGTGATTTGAGTCTTTGCCTCAATAAAATAAACATCAAAAATTAAATAAAAATAAATAATATTGAGTACATTTGTGAAACTAAAATTTATGGAGGAAAGGAAATGTTTTAGTATCTTCAAATATTGTTCTAAGAGGCTAAAGACATACTTGAGTCTGCAAAGCCCTCACCGTACATGCATGAGGACCTGAGTTTGGGTCTCTGGCACCTGCGTACAGCCTGGTGTGGTGGTTTCTGCCTGATATCCTAGCACTGGGGGGGGGTGTGTGGAAAAAGGAGGATCCCCAGGGCCTGCTGGCTTGTTAGTCCTGCTGAATTGATGAGATGCAGCTTTAGTGAAAGACTTTTTCAATGTAAGAGAATGAATGACTGAGGAGGACACCCAAAGTCAACCTCGAGCCTCCACGTTGACTGCACTCACACATGCACACCACGCATGTATACATATGCAAAACATTGTTACAGTTACTTTTCTCTGTTGGGTATATATATACTTTGAAGTGTTTCTTGGCATACATTTTAAACTGCAGGTGGAGTGACAAAGCTGTCTTGCTTTTTTCCTCCTGCTCTCAGGAGACCTGTAGTGCTATTGAAGAAGACTTATTCTGTACAACCAACCTTTTAGTTAGGATTCTGCAAACTCAAGTTTAAGAATAAACTTGACCAATACATTCTATTCCAAAGGCATTAAGAGAAAGGAAGTATAATTGAAAACGTAATTAAAGAAAATAATTTTAGAAGATGAGGCAGTCAATGTGACCAGTATTTCAAAGTGGGCCTCAACTGTATTTCTTAAAAAAAGCGAGATGATGTTAACATTCTGCAAAAACTGACTGCAATGTTCACCAAACTAATGAATGCATAAATTGTTTTCTTCATCAACTCTACCTTTTTTCATCTCACACAAAATATGATAGAAAAATAATTTCATAATTCTAATAATTCCTCTGACATATCAAATCAAAGTATCTTTTAAATTTTGAGGCTTACTTAGTTATAAGACTTATGGTTGTGTCAATTGGGCCAAGTATGTTTACTAAAACATAAATCTACATAATAAATGAAGTTGATTACATTTTTGAAACCACAAAAACAAAGCAAAATTACATAGCCTTAGCACTTAGAATCCATAATCTTATTTTAAAAGAGAAGCCTTGTGCTTTATTAGCATGCATTACATTTTTCTTTTATGAAACCTCATAGAACTCAGTTTTTAAGGTGTTAAATAAGTACCTAGCTCCATATCATAAGTTAGGGGTGGTTCGTTTCCTGCCTGGGTGACAGGCAGCATCTCAGGTCCTGTTATCCCCTATCCCATGGACTGATTCAGCAAGCCCACCGAGGAGGGGCCCCAGCAGGTTGGGGCCAGGGAGGAGGGAAATGAGGTTACCATCATAAGACTTGCTCATACAATATATCTAATTACTGGCTATAAATATGGGGAAATATTATTTGATAAGTGGCACAAAACACTGCAAAACCATGTTTCTAAATTTGTTTTCAACTATTCAAATTTTCAGTATTACAGTAGGAACTGGTGTAGAGTGCCTGTCAGTCTTAATACATATTAGTATTTCTCATTCATATTTCTCAATTGCTTAAATCTTAATTATATCGTAATACTTTTTGCAGTATCCTATGTAATTGAATTATTATAGTTGATTCTGTGGTAACTTAAGTGCTCATAAAATATGTGAAAACTTAAATGACTATGTCAGACTGATCCATTGGTTTCCAGATGCTATTATTAATTTGAATGCTGAACAATTCAAGTTGGATAAATTGCAAACACTTTAATTGAAATAAAGTTTAGGATGTAATATTATAACAGTTAAGTAATTTTCTGAAAGAGTTGCCTAAGGGAAAACTTCAAAATTAATATAATAATATTTTCAGTTTTAAAACCATATCCTTTTAATTTTACTTTATTTTGCTGGTTATTTTGAAGATTGTTCATATTGTTATCTTAATCTGTTTGGATTGTGTTAGTATAATGTCACAGTCTGGATGGCTCATAAACAACAATTTTTTTTTCTTATTATGAAGACCAGGAGTCTTAGATTATTGCATTGAGAGATGTTTGGCAGAAGTGTGAAGAGGTACCTCTGGAGCTTTTTAATATTATTATTAAGGCTTGAATTTCAGAGTCCACTAATCTTATCACCTTTCAAAGGCACAACTTCCTATACATCCACTTTGTCATGAAGCACATAAATACATGAATGGGGTGTAGAGAGATAAATGTTTATGTTTATATCATTTTAAACTTGAACTTCCATCCTTGTCATATTTGCTCAGCATATGTGGTGTGTTCTGTTTTTGTCTGCTTTAGCAGTTTATTTCTATAGTTTCTTTTTTATTAAATTAATATTAATTTAACTATAATTTTTGTTACCAATACGACACTTATGGTACTTTAAAGTCTTTCTATGAACATTCCTATTTATCTGTATTAAATCCCCACTTCCTCTGTAATATCTCCTGGGCTCGGGCAGATGTGCTAGAGGTGGCTAGTCTCATAGTAGGCAGTCAGCTAACTTTTCTTCCTATTCATGGATCTTAGCTCTGTCCAATTTTTCTGTCATATGTTAAAAACAACAACAACAAGATACAGATGCTCCAACCAAAAGTGAGAGCAGCATGGATTAATGGGGAAAAGCATAGTTATTTAAGAGACTTTTTGATGGGTGTAGCTACTCTTCTTGGCCAAAGACTATGAAAGATTCTCTTTGGAGTTTATGACTAGCGTATCCATAGAATTCTGACCTGGCTCTAAATACCAGGAATGAGTCTCTCCCATCGAGCAGACCTCTTTTCCAATCAGAGAGCTGCTGATTGAACACACAGTCTATGTGCCATTATTGCACAGGTGTGCACTTTTTGTCTGGTAGGTTGATTTTGTAGCTTTCAGGATTCCCTGATTGTTCATGCTGTTGGTGGCCATTATCCCCCAACAGTTCACATAACACTTTCCAGCACTGTGAGGCTAGCCAGCAGGGACCTGGCTTCCTTCTATGTTCCTGGGTGTCCTTTGTCCTCAGCATGTGGTGTCTTCAGCAATGGGATCTTACTGTTTAGCTCTGATGGTTACCAAGTTATTTGGCCACAGCTTGCTGTGGTGTGTAACCAAGTTCAGGCCCAGGGAATTATAACCCAGTGTCCATGGTTTTAGGATTAGGTTTTTTCCCACTCTCTAGGGCTTTTCTGCCCAGACAATACTCCCTCATTATTAAGGGTTATATTGTTTAGTTTGATATCCAGAAGGAAGGTGTCTAGGGTACTGATTCATGTTGTCATTAGTTTTGTATAAATCAGCCCTTACTCGTCCTTCCCCCATGACCCTTCCACCACCCTGTGTTCTATCCCTTGAGTTGCCTGATAATGATGTGTTTGCAATGTTGTGCACTTCCATAAGCTATTTCAGGATCATGTTTTGACCTAAATTAGTACAACATTTAGTGTAGAGAGAATTTACCATGCATACAATGTATCTACATATACACATTTACATGTAAGCTGATTTTAAATTTTTCTAGTCTCAACTATTAAAATAATATTCTATCCACTTTTATTCTTTATGCATTGGTTATTAGTTACTACTTTTAATTTCATTCTTATTGATTAAAGTATAAGGAAGATACTTGGCTCATTGTAGTAAATCATAACCTTGAAGGTTTGGAAAATACAAATTACTCAATAAGGAGAACCAGTGTCAACTCTACACCAGTACTCTGTGCTACATACTTGGGATGTTAGTTTGTAGTAGTATTTTATGTTTTTTATATATTTCATTTTCATTGTCAAAGATTAACCAATAAGTTTCATTACACATACACCAAGATCCATGAAAATGTCAAGAAAATATAGCTGACTGCCTAGTCTCTCTCTCTCTTTCTCTGTGTGTGTACATGTGTCTCTGTGTGTGTGGGGTGTGTGTGTGTTTGCGCTTGCATATGCATTGAAACTTATTGGTTATATGTACATATATCTCCAACAAATCACAGTAACTAATAAGTTTTACACATATAAAATATTCCATCAGTTAATTAACTAAAATGCTTAAGTTTGATGCGTTAAAGCCTGCAAATATTCAAATTTTAAAAAAGAATTTAAAAAGACATTACTGCCGGTTCAGCTCCTTTGTGGTCTTGAGAAAGTTGCTCTCTGTCACTCAGAATGCTTTCTGGTAATGTGGAGATAACAGTATGACCACAAAGGCCATACTTTGATCCAACATTGATCAGTAGAAAATAGACATTTAAATTGAAACATATGTCTGATTGATCCACTATAACGTATTTGTAGTAGTGAAAATGATGCCATTATAATGGAGCTGTGACTATTTAATTATATAAGTATGCAGCTTTAAATTTTCAATAATTTAAATAGAGTTATATTAATATTGAAAATTCCTGTGATTTTATTCATTTGAAAGTAATTATTTAAAAACCTGTTACAATTTTATTCATAGTTGATTATCAGAGACTGATGGTTCTTATTCATTATTACTATTGACCTCATATTATGTAAAAGGCTTACTTTTAAGACAAGTATATTAATTAACTCTTATGATTTCTTATTAGCATTTGCATTATAATTTAGAATCTAATAAAGAGTACAGATAATAGATGATACAGGATTGCCTAAAAAGGAAAAAAAAAGTTGAAGTCATCCTTAGAATATCACCTGTAACAGCAGATAAAGCTGCATAGTCCTAGATTCTTTTTTTAAATCCTATTCATTTAAGGGATATTAAAGATGGAATTGCTTTTCTTTTGTTCTGTCATTAGGGACACATTGATATGGCAGTAAAGTACGAGATCTGAGTTAGCTTACCTAGAAAATAGTCAATGTAAAATTGAAGAATTTCATCATGAAGTATCTAACAATTATGTTATTGAAATCATAGATTCTTCTAATTATTTAAATCTCATTTTTTAAATTATATCGTTATTATCCATAATTAGATACACTGTATGAGCAAATAATGTGTTGGTGTCCCCACTTCCCTGATTTCCTTCTTCCCTGTCCCCAATCAGCTGGATATCCTCCTCTGTGGGCATTCTGGATCAGTCCATGGGGTAGGGGGTTATGGATAGCCTAGGAGTCAACCTGGTTCCAACCCACATTTGTATGTTGTTACTTAGGGGGCCATGTCTCTGGATATTCTCCCCCACCAAGGCTCTTACAGTCTTTCTGCCCCCTCTTTCACTCAGTTCCCTGAGTCATGGTGGGTGAGTATTAAGGCTGCTTTATTGTTGAGGTCTTAGCTGCCTCTGTACTTCTGCTTCAGGCTGTGTTGAAAATTGTTGGTGTCTGTCTCGCTGGCTTATCCTGGGTTGACTGATTGGCAGTGGTTATAGGTCTCTTGCTTATCCCACTACTCTCTGCGGGGTTTCATTTGGGGCCTACATGGTAGGTCTGGGTTGGCTCATCTCTTGCCAGGATGTCAGCTATCAGCCTGTGGCTGGTTGGTAGGGTTGGAAAGACCATGACTCTCTCGCTGCCTTCTGAAAAATACAGAATCTCCATCAGAAAGTGAAATCAGTATAGATTAACTGAGACACACATTTCTAAATTGGCTAGATTCTGTTGTGAGTAGCCTCTTTGTAGTTCACTTGTAAAGTGAATTTCTCTTTGGGGGCCCAAGATTTTGGTTCCCAAATGATTTTACCCTGAGCTCCCCATTCCAGTTAAGGGCTCCCCATCACTGAGTGGATTACTTGGTCAAATTAAAAGCTATTGCTTGCCTCCCCCAGGCTTTGGCTCCTCCATTGCACAAGTGCTCCTTTCTTGGTTCGCTGTTCTCTCCCAGTAGGAAGTGTGTTCCACCTACTCATGGCGGCAGACTGCATTTCATGTCAGTGGTCTCTGTTTATTCCAGCTTTCCTTGACCAGCTTCCCCTGGAAGCTTATGCAGTGCCTTCCAGCTCTGCACTAACTACCATCTGGGGACTGATTACCCTGCTGGACCTCGTGGGGTCTCATGGTGCTGATTGATGGCTTTCTGTGGTTTCTTCAGCAACAGGATCCTACCTCAAGCCTGGGTTGGGCATTCAAGAGCTTTGACAGAATCCTGTCTTGTTTTGGGGACCTCATGGGTCACTTTGGTCAACAGTTCAGTGAGGGAAGGAGCCAATGATAGCACAAAAAATCCTTTTTACAGCTATAGGAAATTTTAGATTTAATGAGTTAATAATGAAAATATAACTAGGAGGAATAAAAATGTGAGAGACTTAAATTTTCTTGTAATCAGCCATTTATCAGCAAGTTTGATTATGATATAGTGATGTGTCCTTAATTTAAGGCAATCTTCCCAGTATTCTTAATTCTCTAAAAATGCCTTCTGGGAAAGGGTGGAAGGATTCCCTAAGGGGGGCAGAGATGAGGAAAGACCAGACCCTGTTGATGTTTCTGATCTGTAGAAAGGTGTAATGGCCATGAGTTCTCGCCACAGGCCCAAGGGCACTTCCCAGGTGTAGCAAAGAGTGCCTTGATTGATTTAAGAACAAGTCATCTTTTCATTCCCCTTCCCTTTCCCTTTTTCTTTTTCCTTGTACTGATGGGGTATGTAGGGCAAGCAGACTACCAGTGCACTATATTCTTAGTCTCAAGAAAACTTTTTAAAAAGCTTGCATCAAATAAGTACTTGAGGATATGTGATAACTATTTTAAGAAATGCATTGTCAGGATCAACAAAACATTGACATTTCCTCAATATATTTAGGAAATTCTGAGTGTGGATGTAAGTGTTCAAATGTTCTGTGTTCAAATGATGATTATTGCAGGATTGTCAGAGCTTTGTCTATGCAAATTTGTACTATGATATGTGTGCATTAAAAAAGTGAAGGAGAGGGGAGGCAAGGCAGAAATCTACAATATCACTTTCAATTGTTTTCCTTTTATAAAGTAAGCACAGACGTGGATCTGGTGACACAAACCTATATTTTTAACACTCACAAGGCTGAGACAAGACTAGCTTGAGCTACATAGTGAAACCCTGTCTCAAAGCAACAACAACAAAGAGACTATCATTATATATATATATATATCATTATATATATATATATATATATGTCTCTTTCTGTCTATCTATATGTCTATCATTCTGTCTACCTACCTACCTACCTACCATCTGACACAGGATAAATGAGTTAGTAAATATATGGTCCAAGTATAAGTCAGTGAACAATTTCTTTAATTTTCTAAATTGTTTTTGCATTCCAAGATGAAATAAAAGACTAAATTGGGATGAAACTAAAATACCACTTCTGAATTATTTTCTTAAAACGAGCAGAGGACCAGCAACAAAAATTCCACTTGCTAGTGGAAAATGTTCTGTTGTTGATTTTTTTTTTAAATCAATATGAGATCTTCTCTAAGGATATTCCTGTGTTTTCTTAATGAAAGCAAATAATACACTTGTAAAAACACAAGAGAAGACTTCATATAAATCAAGTGATTTTTGGAAAGAAGTTTGTTTTATCATCATTTGTCCCACAGTTTATTCCCTAGCAGAGTTTAAAGTTATAAATTAGAAGTATATTTTCATTGGTATGGCTAAAATAGGGATTTTTTTTTTAACTTGGGTGCAGCCTATAGTTGATGATTATGTTTAGCGATAAGAGATATCTTTCAGAATGGAAATTGGGTTAATTATAGTTAAATAGTTCCATCACCCTATTTTGTTTGCTAATGTAGCAGATATCCATGATATCTTCTAGTGGTGTATTATGTACAATGTTTACATAAATCTGATCCTCTGTCCTATATAATTTTAGAATCCCTACTAATGAGAAATGCACTTTTCACGTGATATCAAACTAGTATGCCAAAGCCTAAATCCTGTATAATGTTTACTTTATTAACAAGAATCTATGCTTACTTACAAATTAATAGGCTCCATGGTGATGTTTCCACACATGTTTTGTCATGTTCATCCTTCCCTCTGCCCTATCTTGCTCTTTCTTCTTTTTCTACTGCCCCTGGTCCCCTACGGCTTCAACTGTTGGAGTCTCTGTTACACTTTTGGATTATCTTTTTATTTTAACCTCATATTTCTTTTTAGTTTCTTTTTTTATTAAAGAAAATATGTTTAGTTTGTCTTTCTGGTGTCTGTCTTTTTTGGCTTAGCATAATATTCTCAAATTTCGTCCATTTTTCCACAAATGACATAATTGCATCCTTCTTTAGAGTTGAATATGCTCTGCTGTGGATATATATAGTCTATATATACATATCATATTTTTATCCCTTTATCTGTTGATAAGGCACCTATACATGAAGTTCATTAGCTTAGCTTTTGGGAATAGAGCCACATTAATAATAGGTACACATGTATCTCTTATATGTTGGCCTTATTTTGTGAGGTAAATCTGAGGAATATTATAGCTGGATCATATGTTGGTTCTATTTTGAGTTTTTGAGGAACTTGCATGCTATTTACCATAGCAACTATACTATTTTACATTTCCACTGATAATTAGAGTTCCTTTTCCCTTTGCCGTCATCAGCATTTGTCACATTGTTTTTTAGTCCCAGCTGTTATGGCAGGAGTGAAATGAAATCTCAGTCTAATAGTTTTGAGTTACATTTCTCTGATGGATAGGATATTGAGCATTTTGTAATGTACTTATTGGCCATCTGGGCTTCTTTTAAGAATTACCTGCTCAGATCATTTGCCCATTTTTTAAATTGTGTTACTTGTTCTTTGAGGTTAAAATTTATTTAGTTCTTTTGTACCCTGGATATTACTTCTCTGTTACATAAATATCTGGCAGACTTTTCCTCACTCATCAGGTTGTTTATTTATTCTAGTGATTGTTTCTTTTGCTGTGAAGTTTTGTTTTCTTTTTAATTAATGCAATCCTATTTGTTTATTCTTGATTTTGTTCCTTGCTCTATAGGAGTCCCCTATTTTTTCAACTCATGGTTTCAGTATTTCAAGTTGCTCATAAAAAAGCTTTGATCCATTTTAATTGGTTTTTATACAGTGTGAAGATATGGGCCTAGTTTCAATCATCACAGGCATATCCAGTTTTCTTAGGACCATTTGCTTCTCTAATGTTTGTTTTGGCAACCTGTCAAGAATCCGTTGCTGTAGATGGATTGGTTTGTTATTCTTCTAGCAAACAACATGCCAGCTTTTATGCTAATACTGTGCTGTTTCTGTTATTATGATACTGCAGTGCACTTTGAAATCAGGGATTGCAGTGCCTTCAGCATGGCTCTTTTGCTCATGATTGCTTCAGCTCTTTGAAATTTATTGTGTTTACACTTGTAGCAGAGATCATTTGGACTCAGCACAAAATATTTACTATTGGGCCCTTTACAATATAGTTTTCCAGCCTTATAACCTAGTAATCAGAAAGTACATTTATATGAACATGTAAATATCTGTGTTTTTACGTGTCTAACATTCCTTGTCACTCGGTACTGTTCACATTTAGCAATCTATTTTTCTACTGTGATAACAACATGAAGCTTATTTTTGAAATTTCCCAAACACAGTTTGGCTAATGTCCTCGGAGTACATACACTTTTTTGTTTGTTTGTTTCTTCAGTTACACTTTTTTTTATCCTGGGGTAGCTTTTTTAAAAATTCCTTTGCCATTGGGAAATAAATATATTTACCTGCAAATATATCCTGAAATACAAACAGTTCTACAGTTTTAGTATTACAGACTATCAGATATTTCTACTTGACTATATTTCATATCATGAAAGAACTCACTTGATCTTATAAATTATTTAATTTAGTATGTATGGCATTAATTTCTTCAGTTTTAAATTTGATGTGCAGTCAGATTGTTATTAAAATTATGACCATTTTGTGGTTTATTAGCTACTTTATGAATAATTGCTTTAAATTTGCTGGCTGAAAGAGAGGAGTAGTGCACCTAGCAATCCAAGTAGTTGGAGGCTGAGGAAAAAGAATCAGGAGTTTTGAGCCATCCAGTATTCCAAACTGAGAACTTGTCTCTATGAATGTTAACCACTAAAATAGCTAGCAGACTTAGAGGTGACAATGTAAGTTCTTATGTATACTTTTTATTACTTATTTATTTGTGTTTTCTTTTGTTTTTGAGCTGGTTCTCACAGTCCAGGCTGACATGGAAACCACTATGTAGCTCTAGGCTGGCTTTGAACTCACAGTGATCCTCCTACCTCTCCCTCTCTAGTGCTGGGATTAACGGTGTGTGCCACCACACCCAGCTCTTTTATCCAGTGTGTACTTTTTTTTTGTATACTTTTATCCATAATTTTCTTACTCCTTTTGAAATAGTTTCTCCTGTTTATCTTATTTTAATTAATCCATCTTTACTGAATATTTGTTAGTAAAGGGAATTACATAATACATAATGAAATTTTTGCAGGGAAGAATGTAATGTTTAAATTTTTAAACATTTGCTCAGGAGAGGATACTATAACTTTTAATTATACTGGTACATTTCTGATCCTTTCCCCTTATTTTATTAAAAATCAGGTAAGTATTAAAAATTATTTATTAGGAATATTTTGTCCGTGGAGCTTTACTCCACTTGAGAGCTATCATCTTCCACAAAGGGTATGCATGTGTGTGCTGGCCTTCCTATCTCCACTCGGTGCTTGTGTGCTTACATAGCAGCATGTTAGACTCCACATCTGAGCTCTCTAAGGTCATTTTTTTCTATTATGTACGCGTGTTGTATGTGGTTAAGAACACATATTTACATGGCATATTTATTAAAATTGGAATTTTGTCATAAAATCACTATAAATCATAAATGTTTGCTTCCTATGCTTTTATTCATGCTTGCTAGGGTTTGCTAGCTCAATGTTGTGTTGATTTTGATCAAGACTTTTAAAAACCTTGATCTGGCAGCTTCAGTTCCAGAGGGCATTGGCTTCGTTTTGTAATAGTCTGATCATTTCACTCTTTCACCTTTTTGCATTCTAATTTTTTTCCGAGTTTATTTCAGTAATATTTTGAGCTTTTGCTGGCATGGTAACATCAAGAGTATTACTTTTTTAAGAAAAGTCTTTCTTCTAGAAAATTCAAGCTCCAAAGTTCCTGATATCTGGATCCACAATGTATACTAGGATAACCTGCTTTAATACAAAGCCCAATATATGACAGTAATTCTTAAATGCAACTCTAAAATTGCACTTGAACCCAATTACAAACCACTGAAGCCAATTGAACTTATTGCAGTAAATAAATGAACTCATGATGAATTAAGAGCAAACATCATTACTGTCGAATTTGTGTACTATCAAATATTTTCTTCTGGACATAGATGTACCAGAAAGTGTTTTCTGTTGTGTTGTCTTTAAATTCAGTGATATTTTGTTCAAAATGAATTTATTTTACATATTTCACAATTGTGCTCTTATTTACCATAATGAATACTTTAAATAAAAATTAAAATATTACATTTCACTTATACCTACTATGTGAATGAAAGTAATATATCAGCCTAGCATTTCTTCTTTTATACATCCTAAGTAGGACTCAGAAGTAAGGACTGAACATTAATTTTATGGGTTTTTTTCTACTCGCTAGGTGCTATGGAGATAGAGGAGAGAAATCGGCAAATGAAAATTAACAAATACAAACAGGTAGCCGGATCAGATTCCAGACTGGAACAAGATTACCATTCCAAGGCAAGACCATTTTCTTTTTAAAAGTTGTAAAATAGCCAATTGATCATATGAAACCACTAGAATCTTTTAAAGTACCAAATGTAGATCAGTATCACACAAACATATAATGCAATGTCCCCATGATATCATAAGTGGCAAAATGTATATGTTTGTATATCAGCTCTTAAGGATAGACTCTGCCTTATTACCTAAACACATTATTATATAAGAAGTTAGAGATCTAAAGAGCAATTTTTTTAGATTTTATTTACTTTATAAAACCTATAACCCCATCAAAAATGTTTAGGAATATCTTTTTGTGTTTTTTCTATTTTATAGTATTTAATTAAATCTGGTATATTACTGAGTTATTGAAACAAAATACATAACCATAACATATTGTTAGCTCAAAAGGTTTTGGCAAAAATGTTTTTTTAATTTGGGGGGAATAGACTGAGATATGAGGTCTAGCTACTAAGGAAATTAGAGTATTAATTCATTGCCCTTACTTTTTATTTGCTTTACATTTTAAGGCAATTTTAGGGTCATGATATTATTATATGAGTATCACATATAACACTCTGAATACTATGAATGTAGAAAAGAGGATCTAGAAAAAATAAAGTCAGTACAAACCAAGGTAACTCCTGCAATACAGTTTATAACTAAAATGTATCCTATACACCTACCATATAGGGCACATATTGCAACCCTGTACATCCTAACAAGCAACAAAGGAGTTCTGGGGACTTGTCTTAGTGATAAAGTACTTGTCCAGCATGTGCAAAGCCTAGAGCTTGGTCCCTAACACCATAAATACGTAAAGAAAGAAAGAAAAAGAGAGAGAAGATGAGAAAGGGAAGGACATTAGTAGAAATGATTAGTTATGTGATTTCCATTGCTCATAGGATAAAAAGCAGATTCTCTAGAAGCATTAGAAAGGGCTCTTATTGTAGATAACTGGAGTTTGTTACAGATAGTTACACTAAAGCAATGCGATGAGCATGGCCAGAATTTTTTTTTAGAGAGACACAAGCAAGGGTGCTACTTTATTGGTAAATGCTTAAGGCCTTAAGACCTTAAGTTACCTTTAACATTTGAAATGAGACATTTTAGATTGGGAAAAGGTTGAAGTATTAGTAAGGAGAGCATTATACTAAGGCAGGGAACTTCATGGGAACCTTCTAAGGAGTGTTTCTATCATCTTGGTGCATTAGCTTTCCCTTCCCAGGAGAATTCTTAAATGCACTTCTCTGAGTTCTCTGTGTCTCCTATGCATAAAAACTCCATAGTTACGTTCTCTCCTCCCACCACCCTTTTTTAGCAAGCCCACTAAGTGATTCTGATATAGGCCAGAGTTTTTACACTACTTCCCTAAGGCAAGTCATTCCAAAAGTTACTTTTAGGTAACTAAATGAGTTAGTTGATCTGGAACCAGAGATAAGTAATATAATATTATTTAAAACTGGAGACTTTACTTTGAGATGAAATCATGTAATATTCTTTTAATATCCAAATAAAATTTAACAAATCCTAACAGTACATAAGAAAAACATAGGATTCTTTAAAAACCCAAAGGATTCTATTTTCTATTTTAGGGGTTTTTACTCAAATATATAATCGAGTTATTAAAAGCACAACAGCAGATTTTACCATGTTCAGGGTGTTCCATCCCCTCATCATCCCTATGCTGATTTGATGAATGAATCATGAACTATAGAGTCTTGAAGTTCGAATGGTGTCATTATGGTGCTCTACAGAGATGTAATTCAAAGTTAGCCTAGTTTTTTAAAAAAATTATACACGTCACATTTTTAATGCTTTTGTGAATTTTTTCAAGATTTCTGCATGGGTAGCTATAAATAACTCTTACTAAATTAGAAAAATATGTTAGTAACTCTCTTTGAAAGCATCCATGAAAGCAAGTGTCTTCTGCAGATGTGACTTCCGGTGGATCAGTGAACTATCCCAGAGTTGGCCTTCAAAGTTGAGTTTGACCATGTAGTTAATACACTTTTCATGCTTATTACACTCTCTGTGTAACAGCTTGAATGTGACTCATCTTGTCTAGTTTTGGCAGTAATTTAACATTTTTCTATAAAATCCATTCCTCTTTGTTGGTTCAGAAAAATATAACTCTCTATTACATAACAGTACAAACTCTAGCTCCTCATAGGCCAACTATCTGTGAGTTATGTTAATGATAGTCATAATAATTCAAGGTGAAATATATTTATACATGAGAATCAATATGAAGGACTTACTAATATTTGTATGTGTGTTTTTGAAATTAGTTCTAGTCTTAAAATATTTACAGAGGATGATTTCACCCCCTCTCGTCTCTCTCATGGCAGAGCTCTCTTGACTTTCTCCTTTTTCCTTCTTTTAATCTAACAGTCTCTCTAATACTCTACAGAGCAACATTTTTATGAAGATGCTCTTTAATATTTCAACAGATTGTACTATATAATTTATTGGAACAATACTTATAATGGACCTCAAAGTTTATTTCTCGGTCATAACAGTGACATTTTTAAAGGATGTTTTATCCAACTCTTCCTCCAAAATCTTCATGAAGATATATAACTCCTGTTGTAGTGCTTATGTTGTAATGTTTTCTGACGTGTCTGCCTCGAATTAAGAAGCACTATAACTCATAAACTATTGAGATATCTTTTGGGATAGGCTAGAGCTTATAGTAATTTATTCAATTTATAACCTAATCAGTTGTTCTATTAATCTAATAGAATGAGTTAATTCTAGAAGTAGAGGACAATATAGTAAGAGAAAATAAAGAGTTTTTTTGTATTCATGATACACTCCTGATCCTGGACACTTCTGACCTATATTTCCTCACCATTCTTCTGTCTCTAGATCTCTTAAGCACTCATTCCATGTTGTACAGTGATTTTAGATCACAGGCTATGGAAAGACAGAGAGGAGACATGCTCAAACTGGCTAGAAGTAGCCATGTATGGCTGTTTAAAATTTAAGAGTTATGCAGATAAGCTTGAGGCCTCAACACAGCAGTTGATATGGTAGTTGTGGGTGTTGCTTGGAGTCAGGCAGACTCTACCTGGGTGGTGTGGCATGACCATGGCTTTAACCCTTTATTATCAGCTTCTTTATTAAACCAGACCATGGTCATGATTTTTGTGTCAGTGATGAGGGCTAGTGTGTAAATGTTTGAGCATCAGGTTTGAGCTCAGTAAATGATGAAGCCACTGTTAGTTATACTAATATAATCAAATCTAATCTTAGGAAATGAAAGTGATTATGATAGAGCCCTAAAGAAATTGTAAAGAAATAAGTGGGCTAATGAAAAGTATTTAGCTCAAATATCATTAAATGTTCCTTTTACTGTATAATCGAGGGATTTAAGCAGTAGAAATCTGAAGGGAGAAAACAAATTTAAGGGGAAGGAATTATGAATCTTGAAGTGATCTGGAAATTAATGAAAATAAAACAACTGTGACACATGATAAAAACTTACAGACAAAAATCACTGAAATTAAGGCATTGTACTATCAAGGTTGACATTAGATATAAATGCTTCTTAGTTAGCTGGTAGACATGTGGGTAACAATAGTTAAAAATACTCCTTGAGAGCAATGACCATAAATAAATCTGAAAACTGAAGATTAAATTTGCATAAGGCAAATTTTAAAAACTAGATTAGGCAGTTTTATAAAAATTACTAAGAGGATACAATTACATGAAATTGAATATGATTTAGAAAGAAAGAAATTAGTTTTTAGTTTTATAGCAGTGATTTATAATAAAGTGCTTGGGAAAAATTATTTGAAGCAAATAGGCTGAGTTGCTACTTATATATAATAGTCCTGTAGCAAAGCAAGTTTGATTACAATGTGAGTAGTGATGTTACGGCCACTAACAAATTTGCTTTGAGAATTTTGGTTGATTTTGTTACTTTTCTCTTTCTATTGCTTCTTTTTTTTCCAATTTACTTCTCAAATCCTTAAAAATATTCTGGGTTTTTTTTTAATTTTTGTTTCACTTTTTTATTTATAAAATCACATTTGAATATGATTTTCTTAGTCACAGCTTCATGCTGACATTCAAACACGGATCTTATTCTTTTCATGTATTTATGAATTTCATCCTCTTGCAATATAATAAAATTTCACCTAAGAAATATTAAAAGAATATTTTGTTAAGAAGTTGTTTGAAATTAATAAAATACCCATATTTATTATTTATTTTGGTTTTCTGAGGTAAGGTCTCATTCTAGCCCAGGCTGACCTGGAATTCACTATGTAGTCTCAGGGTGGCCTCAAAATCTTGGTGATCCTCCTACCTCTGCCTCCCAAGTGCTGGGATTAAAGGCAAGTGCCACCACAACTGGCAACAATTTATATTTTTATATAGAATAACAGAAAAGTTGTACTTATTTCCTTTTTTAAATAAACTTTATGTTTCTAAAACTTAACAAAAGAAAGAATTTTAAATATCTTTATTTATTTGCAAGGAGAGAGAGAGAGAACCAGAATGGGCACTGTAGGGCCTCTTGCTTCCACAAACGAACTCCAGACACATATACCACTTTGTACATCTGGTTCTATGTGGGTACCGAGACATAGAACCCAGGAAGTTTCTGACAAGAAGGTGCCTTAACCGCTGAGCCATCTCTCTAGCTGCCAAAAGAAAGAATTTTAAATAAATTATATCTAGCTGCACTCAGGTAAAAGGGTCAGTCTAGAAGCAATAGCTGTTATTTCAAAAGGCATAATTTCCTTCTATATATTACATAAATACACATAGAGGAATATTTTCATTTTTACATACAACAAAAATGATGCTTTTATTTTTGCTTTTATCAATCCCCTAAGTGGCTGATTTGCTAACAGCTAGAATATTCTTCAGAGAACGAATAATATAGACCACAAAAGGGAAAGAAATTTTGCTTTTTTAATCATGAAAAATATGTACGGTAAGAAGAAAGAAAATGCAGTAAAATCGGATAGAAACATTTCATTTAGTCTTAATAAGATTAAGTATAGAGTGTATAAATATAGAAAAATATATAAATATAGAAAATATAGAAAAATAAAAACATTCAGGACAATTAAGGTGTTAGAGTGCCCTCTGTATGTATTGGCTATGGCATTTATCACCTGATAAATGCATACACTGCTTTATATAACAATTCCTTTTTCTTATGCTTTGTATTAAAATATACACCTCTTGAGACTGGAGAATGTATTTTATTTGTCATTGAGTTTCTCCAGTGGTATATACTTTACTTTGGCTATAATAAACACTCAGTAAGGGCTATTTTAATTTTTCACTTTTTTGGTCAACGAACATGGATGTTGAAAGAAAGTCAAAATAATGATAGGATGATTTGAAATAGTTTTCAGAGATGGTGAATTTTAAGATTTGAAATAGTTTTCAGAGATGGTGAATTTTAAGCATTTTGTACAAATATAAAGATACCCATCTTTGAGAAAAGATAAAAATAGGTTGTTGTATGAGTTGGTTTCAATTTTTCTTTGTTCTTTTTTGTTTGCTTTTTTTGTTTGTTTGTTTGTTTTATTCGAGGTAGTTTCTCACTCTACCTCAGGGTGACCTGGAACTCACTCTGGCCTCAAACTCAGTGATCCTGCTACCTCTGCCTCCCGAGTGCTAGGATTAAAGGCATGCGCCACTATGCCCAGCTAACTTCAGGTTTTCTAATGGATATGTGATTATTGATTTTTATTCAGAGTTAATCATAATAGAAATGGTACTAAAAAGGATGGAAATACTTTATCCTAATTTTGATTATATCATTTATTATTTATCGAGAGAAAGAGAGAGAGAGAATCTGTATGTAGAAATGCCAGGGCCTATTGCCACTGCAAAAGGATTCCAGATGCATGTTCCATGTTGTGCATCTGCCTTTTCATAGATACCGGGAAATTGAACCTAGGCTGACAGGCTGTACAAGCAAGCACCTTTAATTGCTGAGGCACTTCCCCAGGCTTGATTCTGCTACTTATATTAGTAGATTTTGCATAGGTTCCTTAGTAGTTCATATATATATATATATATATTCAGTCTACAAACTAAGGAACTTATTAACACTTTTAACACTTGAGCTTTAGGAAGTCTCATTATTAGTTGAGCAAATCATTGAATTTAATTTCTTAATATTCAAAGTTAGGTTTTAAAATAATTTTCTATATTTCATATATTCAATTCTAATGCTTCTTTGGAAGTATCCTCTTAAATGCTTTAATTCATATAATTTTATATACTTATGATATAATCATTTAGAAAATATATATGTATAGTATTTGGCTATTATTTTCTACAATATAATTGAAGCTAAGTTTTAGTAACACAAGTTAGATAATCAGTATAATTATTTGGGCAACATGGAGCTATCCACATATCTAATTTCAGCTAGTTTGAATAATTAGGATTTACATACATTTATAGTTTTGTCTACAAGAACAGAATTAGCTATAATTTTTCTTCAACTAGAAGGATTATAGTTATCAGAGCTATATTAATCTAATAATGTTTTATGAAACATTTTGAAATTTTATTATTTCTAGTTCATCAATTTTACAGATTTTCAAAAACATTAGTAGCCTACCATGACTCAGGGATCTGAATGGAAGAGGGGGAGGAAAGATTATATGAGCCACGGTGGGGGAGAATACCCAGAGCCATAGTCCCCCTCAGCAACAATGCACAAAGGAAAAACAACAAGGCTACCTCTCATATAATCCATATCTCTGTCCCATGGACTGATCCAACAAGCCCACTGGGGAGGGCCAGCGGGTTGGGGACAGGGAGGAGGAAATAGACTTGCTCATGCAATTGATCTAATTATTGACAATAAATATGAAAAAAATTAGTAGTCTGGAAATAATATAGCCAAACTTTGATATATATCATGTGAAAAAGGAACTCTGGGTAGTGATACTACCATGGGCTAGAAATAGAATATTTAATTATTACACAGCCCTATACCTGGCATGTGTGAGTAACCAATAGTTATTTTGTATTATTCATTATAGTATGTGAAATAGTGATAATTTTCAAAATAAATCTTAGAGTTAAACCCCCTTCAATGTTGAAACTGAAAACCACCAGCTCAATGCAACTTCCTAACAAGGTGGCTGTGGTTTTATGATGGTGCATTTTCAGGTCATTTTCATGACTATGAAATGCTTTTAAGCACAGCTAACAGTCTGTCATAGGACCTTGTCATAGAAAAAAAATTTCTTAAGCTCTTTTCTATTTTCTGCCCCATCCCCAAACCAAGTGAATTTTATAATGGAAGAAAGTTTAATTGAATAGCATATCAACTCTTTGTCTTTTTAAAGATTTAAATTGTTGCTGATTGTTTTTGTTTTACTTTTCTAAGTTTTTCTCCCTTAAAATCCACCCAGTTATACTCATGATTAGTATGTTTACTGCTATGTTTTTATTCTGATTATATACATTATATTATATAATATAATTTATAGTATATATTATATACTATTTTATATAAAGTTTTCAAAATTTCAGAAAAGAAAATCTTTATTGTAAAGAATATACCAAAAGTACAAAGTAATCTGTCCCTGTTTTCAGAATAAATGGATTCATTTCTAAATTTGTTTGTTTTCTTGTTTCTTTAATAGTAATACAAAGTATAGCTTACAGATATATTAAATGAAAAGAATCAGACATTAACACTAAGAAGCTGTATGATCTTGGTCTGTTTCTGTGTTTTTACATAGCTAATGAGGAAGTAAGGTTACATCCATTCTGGGTTATTTAGATTTAAAGTATTGTAATTATTTTGAATGACAGTAAGTGACTAAAGTACGTTTTAGTAACAAATAACATTTCCAGTTTTTTTTCTTAAACAAGCATGTTTATATGGGTCCTCTTTTTCACCTGTAAACATATTTTTTAATCTTATTGGATCAATATATTTTTCTAACTTAGGACTTGGAACTGCATAGCGGTAGTTCCCTGTGTTTTGGGATTATGGTCCTGCAACATCAAAAGGAATAACTTGATAGAGAAATGATTAACTGGATAACCTTAAAATGAAAGAATTGAATAAGGAAGTATGAAGGGAGAAAATAGAGGAAAAGAGAGGGAAGAAGAGAAAGAGCAGGAAGACTGTCAAGCAAAATCATTTCAGGGCAACAGTGGAGAACTGAAGCAGGGAAATTATGTCCATACTTAACGCTCATCTCAGATCGGCCATGTTAAATGTTGTAACAAAAGAAAGTCATATGAAAGAATATTTGTTAATGCAGTGGAAAGTTCATGAGGTATAGGACATGTCAGACACAGGAAAGAGCTCAAACAAAGTTATAGACACACATTATCACAAGATTCTTAAAGATCAGCTACTATTTCTAGTAATTTTGATTTAAAAAAATGTTTTTACTTATTTATTTGCAAGCAGTGAGAAAGAAAGAGAAGAGAGACAACCAGAGAGAATGGGCCTGGAAGGGCCTCCAGTCACTGCAAACAAATTCCAAATTCATGTGCTATTTTGTGCATCTGGCTTTACTGGGTCCTGAAGAATCAAAACCCAGGTTGTTTGGTTTTGTAGGCAAGTGCCTTAACCGCTGAGCTACCTCCCCAGCCCTCGATATGTTTTGCTTTGTTTTTATGAGAAAAGGATGGAAAAATCTAGCAAAGACAAGATTATGGAGAGCTTTCAATTTCTCAGTTGATATACAATGTCTTTGATGATTTTATTTTTGTTGTCTTCTACATTATTTTAATAGATACTTAAAATCCATGTTTTGTATGTATGTAATGTTTTAATAATTCTTATATCTATGTTAATATTATTTACAGTAATAGGTATTACTGAATTCTTTCATACTGGTAGAATATGCAAATACTGGACTGAAGTTTAGGGGAGAGGTAAGGGCAAAAGATAAAGATCATTTAGTCATAATGTGGTCATTAAAATGGATAAATAATGGATTTGATCATTAGATCTTCCCAGAGGAATATGTTTAATGAAAAGAAAAGAGGTTTACAGATAGGAACACTGGGGAAATATAATTTAAAATCAAGTTAGGAAAAGCAAAGCCAGTTAAAAAAAAGTGAAGAAGGAACAGTTAGGGCTTAGAGGAGAAACCACAAGTGGCATTATCTGTAAGCCATTCTGGGAAGGTTTCAGGAAGAGGGGAAGAAGAAAGCTGAAGACATTACTGACCAGTGAAATAGGAGGCCATTATTTTGTCTTGTTTTGTTTCTAGAATAGTTTTAGTAAATGGAATGTTAGGGTGGGTTAAGAATTACTGATGTGAAGAAAAATAGTTAATACATTTAAGGTTAAATGCTCATTAGTTAGGTGAAGTCTCTAAACCTGGGGTTTCGTTGTGGAAGTGAAATAGGTCCTCCCGCTGATAACTGTGCAAAATGGGAAGTGAATAATGGATGATGCTTCTCAGATATGAGCCGATTGATAGTAGGTTCAGCTTCCCAAAGCCAGGCCTTTTTAAAGTCATAATTAACTGCTGTCAGTCAACAATCCTTCCTTTACAAATTCTCCAGTAAAAACTATTTACTTCATTAATTTTCTACCTTTTCTTTGATTATAAATTTTTACCTTTAGCTGTTATTGCTTTTCCACGTTTCCAACTAAATTGCCAGTATGATAACTTACTGTGCTTTACTTAAAGTCTCCCAAGGACTTTTAAAGAGTCCTATGAACCATGCCTGTATTTTTAAATCCCGCACCCAGTGGTGTGCAAGACTCTGCATGCAGTGACACTGTGATAAATTAGTATCAGCCATGGTGGAATGGATTTTTGTCTGTTTTATTTTTGGTACAGGGGATTAAACCTAAGGCTTCATACATGTTAAGTAAGTTCTTTACCATTAAGTAATACATAACCCAAGCCCATGGTGGGAGTTAATATACCATAGAAATCAGTAAACTCTTTACACTAAAAGCTCCTCTCTTTAAGAACGCTGGTTGCTAAACAGTTCTCAGAACACCACTGACTACACTTATCACATTGATTAGAACCATTCTGCTCAACTTGATGTATTCAGTATTCATTCCCTCCTACTTGCTAGGAGCTGATCTAGATTATAGGAATATAACAATGAATAAAGGTTATTATTTTAGGGACTTAATAATCTACAAGGATATTTAGGAAGGGGAGAAAAAGAATTGGTTGCAGACAGAACAGGAGGCACACATGAGATGATGTCAAACTGTAACATAGCTGTGATTAAAGTAGTTTAGCCACACTGAAAGCAATGATGAATTCTTCTTGAAGATTTCATAAAAAGGAAGACTAGATTTATTTTATGGAGATGGGCTGAGTATGGCTCTTCTCACCTGACATCACTCCTTTCGGCTTCAACTATGAAAGGCCACTTCATAGTGTTTGGGACTTGATCCTAAGACTACATCTTAAATAAGGCAAATGTCTGTGACCTTTCCTTTGCCCTAGCCCTCCCATCTAGACCATTGTCACAAAATACCTCTTTAGAGATAATGTCTTAAGGTAGAGTCCCCATACAGTCAATGACATAAGGTAGAGTCCTCACTACAGTCAATGACATAAGGTACAGTCCTTACTACAGTCAATGACATAAGGTACAGTTCTCACTACAGTCAATGGCATAAGGTAGAGTCCCTACTACAGTGACATAAGGTAGACTCCCCACTACCTTATGTCATTACGTTATCAGAACAAATTGTTTCTGACAAATATAAATTTTGTGCACCCAATTAAATACAGTAAAAACCCTAAGTAGGAAAGAGGAAAAAAATATCTGAAAGTAGCTTAAGATACAGTGCCTGTCATCATGGCGATATCAAAGGCTAACAGTTGCTAGGAATTATAATATGATATGAAAACCTAATGGTAAAAATGAGAGCATTCGCCTACTGGGAGGATTATGTGATTGACAATAGTGGAGATTCTACCTTATGTCATTGACTGTAGTGAGGACTATCCCTCTGTTCTCTATTCTGTACTCAAACACATATCAAAAGCCCAAGGTTGTACTGGTCCTAGTTTTCTCCTGTTCTTTTGATCAGCTCGCTGTTTTGCTCCCAATTCTATTTGAAGATTCCTCTTCAAACTAGATAACATAAATTCAGCACTACTTCCTGCTCTGTGACATACAACTGAGGGAGTTCCAAAGGCTTTCAAATGTTCTTTAATTGAAATTTTCTTTAGTTGACATCCTAACCTTGCATAGACACCCCCTAACTCCCTCCAAAAAAAAGTTAGTTTCTTCAAGATTTTTTTTACTATCCACTAGTTTTGATAATCAATTTTATATTAGCATTTTGCACAACAAATTATAGATTTCTGACTAATTTGTTAACTTCAAGATAAGCACTCTTTAATAAAATCCTACCCCTGATCTTTGTTCTGAGAAGTTCATATAAAAAAGATAGAACAACAGATTGATGAAATGATGTAGAAAATCAGACTGGAAAATTATATAAGAACTTGAAATGAAGATATGAAAAATCTTGGAACTTTCATTTTAAAATTTTAAGTTTTGTTCTCAAGACTATCATCCTTAAATTTTAATGATGCTATTCTTTTCAAAAGAGCTGTACAGATACACTATTACTTTTCTACTAATTTTAGATACATAGGAAGAACATTAACATTTCCAGGCCATTTAGTATCTCCTGAGAGTCTAAAACATCCCAAGAATAATAATTTCCTGTAAATTTTTCTTCTTCATGATCTGCATAATAGTAATGTACAAAGTATCACACACTGTCGGGAAAAGCTTCTTCACCCCTTCTTAGCTTTTAAAGATCTCCACTCATAGCAGTTTTTGGCTGTTTTTGCCCCAATACAAAGAATATGAAACATGTCAATAATTGTTCTCCTGTCAGCTGTATTCTCCTTCAGGGTAATTATTGAAAATATTATTTATTGTGCAGTACCAAGACAACACCAACTATTTCTAAATAAATGAATTTGCATTCTCATTCATAGCTCTTTAGCTTGGCATATTTACTTTCACTTCTATCTCACTGTTTATAACTTTTGGTTATCATGCTTTAGTAAACTCGAAAGTACATGAGACCTTTTCAAATGTAAACTGTAGTATTAGACCATAGATTTGGAGATGGGGAGAACTTTGATTTGTATATGTGTGGATATTTTGTTTAAAATATTTAAACTGTATTCTTCCAAAATTCTATTTATAAAAATGTTTTTCTTCTTTCATGTTTAAGTTTAATGTTATATTTATTTATAATTGAAACTTTAGCTGTACTTCTATTATCAGTTGCTAAGAAGTCAATAGAACAGTCACTTACTACAAGCCTTGAGTGGAGAGTAGAATGCCATCAAACTAAATTTCCTGCTAGTTTCTCTTCCTTATACAAACAGAGTGATCTTGTGCTCTAGGCCCTGGAAGTAAGCAACTGCTGTTTGCTAAGGACACTATGATTATGAAATAGATATATTTGGAGAGGTGGCTCCCTACGTAGTCCAGGCTGAACTGGGACTTAAGGCACTATTTCTGCCTCATCCTCCCAAATGCTAATGACATAGACATGAGTCACCATATCTGGCTATGGAAAGATCCTTATACTGGACTCCTGAAGATGGAGGCTATCTTTATTTTATTGGTGAGAACCCCAAGCTCCAGTGATTATATTAAATAAATTAAATCTTTGAGTTTAGATGCTAAAACAGAAACAAAACTGAGAAGATATTGTCCTGCACTTCATAAATTTATTTTCTAATACAGTGTTTGGAAATTAAGCATGAGTATATTTACACACATGCACATACATACATACATACAAGACAATATACGGTATATAATGAATACATAAAAGGCATGAAACTATGGTATAAAGAGATTTATCTTTCTTTAAACTTTGCATATGTAAATTTTTTGCACAGCAAAGTGAATTATCTGAGAGTCCTCAGCACATATGTGTGCACCATGCTGCGGTGTGTTTTAAAAACTAAACAAATTTCTACATGCTACAATGTGTGCACTTGTGTGTGTAGCATAGCAACAGGGTCAAAAGTCATGACAGACTTAAAAAGATAAAGGTTAGATTAGACAAAGTCAGACTCTTAATTACTGAAAGTTAAGACTCAAGTAATTAATGGAATTCAGAAGTGAAGACAAATTCAGACCAGAACCAGAGAAGAATGACATGGTCAAGTAACTACTGAGAAAAAGCTGTACGCCACCTTACAGTTAGAAATCGGTATTTTCCTATAACATTCTGAGCTTTGTATTGACCTAGCAAAATGGGGATGATGACGCTACTGTGTATATTCAGATTCAGTGGCAAACTTTGATAAAAAATTTTGCTTTATGAGTATAGTTTATAAAACAATCTTTTTAGTATGTGTAGAAATGCTTACATTTTTATTATAGTCCAAAATTGTCTTAAAATAATATGCTATTGGGTATTTCTGTCTAATATTTCTTTAGCTAAAGAGCTTCCAGGAACTGATTGAAGGCACTATTCAGTTGCTATCTGGTCATCATTGCTGTCACTTACCATTCATTAAACACTTGTTATGTGTCAGATTTTGTGCTTAATGCATGCATTATTGTATTAAGCCTCGCAGCAAGCCTACTGTTGTAATCCATGTTTTAACACGAAAACTGAGCTTCTTAAGTGACTGGCCTAAAAAATAAGCATAATAATTTATGTAGTTTGTATGCTGATCAGTGATTCAGTCTCCCTCAAGGACATTGGTTCTTAATGACATTACTGCTAGATAGAATTAAAAATTAACTTTTTTGTTTGAACTTAGATGATATGATAGTCCCACGAGCAAAAGTAAATAAAAAATATAGTATCAGAGCTGCTTTTATATCCTATTAGAATTATATTAAGGTATAAGAATGAGAAAGATAAATGCTCCCAATTATAATATACTGTCTATTGAATGATTTTAATCCTTTTATACAAATTAAATATTAAAAGAATCATGAATAAAAATAGACTATCATATATGTCTTCTGATCAAACTTACTTTAGTAACTTTAGAAAAATACATATATAAGTATAAAGTTTATTCATCTACATACATTATATAGATAGGCTGGTAGATACAAAATAGAGAATCATCAAGTCTATGGCCATACCACCCTGAACGTGCCCGATCTCATCAGAATAGTGAATCATGAATCCATTCATTGAGGTAGAACAATGACTTAAAACACACTTTAAAATAATTGTTTGAAAAACAATATCATAAATTTTCATTAAATAAGTATACTGTAAGTAGTATTTAAAAGCAAACACTATTTTTAGGGATATTTCCTGGAGAAAGGAGCAGGTACTACAAAGTACTATTAATTATGTTGTTTTTGATAATGGACTGTTTAATAAAGTAGAAAAGTAAGGTAGAATAAGAAAGGCCAGTTACCACCTAATTTTTAACACCTGTAGATTAATGAATTTGATAAATTTTTACAGTACCTTTGAAATAATCCTTTTATTTTATATTTGAAGAAATAACCAGTTATTAACTAAAAAGAATATAGCTAGAAATTGGGAGGTCCTGATAAAACAAAACAACAAATAATTTTAATAAGATCAAGTATTCATGGAGTTTTTATAAAGTTACATTTCTTCTGATCACAGCAAGAGGTTTGTGTAAGATATCCATTTTTCCAAGGTATTGTGAAATTTACTAGTAGCTATGATTAAAAACTCCCCAAAAAACTGTTAAAGATGTGTCAGCATGATGTTTGAGATATATATAAATAAAAATTAGTAGATGCTATCTTACCCAGTAATATGTTCACAGCATTAACTGTAATGTTTTTGCATAAATAATTCACTTACACCAACAAGCAGTAATAACAGTCATAATACTTAATTCATTTACTTATATTGTGCCAGGTATTACTTTTAAGTTTCAACACAATCATGAAAGAAGGACATTATCATGTTTATCTTTTAATAAGGCTTTAAAAATTAGGCAATTAGCTCAAGTTAGCCCAGTCAGTGATTTTTCTTCACTCATGGTTTCTACGCTCCAAACTCTATCATGTTTAAATATTCCATCTTAAGGACATTTAGAAAATGATCTTTTGTTGTCAGTAATAAAATTAAATTGCGTCCATTAGTTTTTACATTAGATGTATTTTATGAGCATAAGTCATTAACATAAAACATTTATGTTTGGTTTTCAATTTGCCAGAATATTTGAACACCTAGGAACACTGTTCCCTGACTGTGCCAGTTAACTGTCTGATTATTTCAATTCCAGGAAGCTTGATCTGTTGTAAATAATAATGACTTTTTCTAATATTTCTAGGATTCATCAAAATCCCAGTACCTGTTCAGAAGTTAACCCCCTTTTCTTTCTTGCCTTTAATAAAAAGACAGTGTTTCGTTAATTAGATTTTGTATTATCTCTAGGTTTTCAGTGAAACACAGTGGATTAAAGAAAAAAATTGATGGCTACTAGAACTGATTTTTACCATGGCAACTTTATCATGTTTTTCTAAATTTTAATAAGAAATTTAAAATTTATGCTTCCTAATATTAAGCAAATGTTTTTTTCCCAGATTTTCTCCAAAGGTTCTTTCTTAAGGCCATTGCTGTTTTGAAATTGTTTTAATGGCTTTCATTGGGGTGTGGTGAAAAAGCCTCTAATTACTTCGCTAAAGACAAGGTTTCATATAATTTAATTTTTGTTTTAGGATAATTACTGTTCATTCTTTTTATATGCGACTGAGTGGGATATTGCAGTAATCTCCATGGACAATTAAAGTGCTGAAATAGGAGGAAGATAATGATTGCTTTGTGTGGTCATACTGACAACTTCTGCGTATTTGTCAATCTGTGTTAACAGTATCGATCAGGATGGGATCCACATAGAGGGGCAGATAATATTTCCACTAAATCTTCGGACAGTGATGTAAGTGATATATCTGCGGTTTCCAGGACTAGTAGTGCCTCTCGTTTCAGCAGCACAAGCTACATGTCTGTCCAATCAGAACGGCCAAGAGGAAACAAGAAAATCAGGTAAGGGGACTTTAGCCATGAACTCTTCTCAAAGTATTTAGAGGGTCTTCATTTTTCTCTAGATAAGCACAAAATCTTTTAATTCTAAAAGGTTACCATATACCTTTAAGGCAGTAGGATATTCTGTATATTTTATTTTTTCCACTCCTTAGACTCCTTGACATAAAATTATGGAATTTATGATGATTTTTAACTAAATTACCTGAAATAATATTAAGTATGTTTGTAATTGAAAAACTAAACTGACCTCACTATACCTTTACTAAAATTGATGATCAATAAGATGAGAATGATTTTAATGTTACAAAGGACATGAAAAATTATATATTAGAGATGTATGCCTAGCTGCATGCATTTCAGTAAATCAGACATCAAGAATATTACTGTTTTTTTAAAAAAAATATTATTTAAGTTGTGCTTTAAAACCTTCATATATAAAGTCTTCACCCTGAAAAACTTAGTACATAGGTAGTGTAATTTGCATTTCCTTTGTCTCATTGATTTTATTGATACTTGATCTCTCCAATGAAGAGATTATAGGTTTTGCCTATTGTCTGTGTGATCTTATAGAACAAAGATATGCTTTAAAAACATTGTAATTAAGAAGTGCTGTCTCGGTTCTTCTAGGTATACAGTGAAGAAAGTTTTTAACTTACAGCTATGGTTGATTGTTTTCATTGTCTTTCTGTTTAATTTCCCTTGCATTTTTCTTGACTTTCTTTTTCTTTCTTTTTGTGTTTGTTTGCATGCCTTCCATTTGTGTTGCATTCCAAAGGCCAAAGGGAGTGGAAGAGGGAGGGAAAGGAGGGGATAAGCATGAAGAGATAGTTCATGAGGAACAAGAGGCAAAGGAAGAAAGAATGAATGAGAATGGGACAGGGAAAGAAACTACAAAGACACTTAATAAGGATAAAAGCAGAGAATCAGGAGATGAGGAAAAGCCACGAGATGTATCTGAGCTGGGGAAAGAGAAAGAACAGTGGAGTAAAGAGGATTTGCAAAGGAGTTTCTCACAAGATGATGACAGGTAAAATATGCTTCTTTTTGTAGATGCTTCCCATTTCCCATTAGAAATAATTGTTTAGTATTCCTAAAAATTATTTTTCCATTTATACTTGCTTTATTGATTTGTGTTTTACCTATGTATTATCTTCTAATACAGCTGATTAATGTGTTGACAAATTATTGTCAAATAGATTGGTCACTAAATCGTCATTGATTCCTATGTCTACAAGATCTTTACAACTTGCTGAAACAAATTTAATTTTCTGTTTAGTTATTTTAATATGAATTTACCAGCTGTCTTCCTTAGCTGGAGTCTAAAAAGGAGTGAAAGTAGAATCTTGAAAATTTTTTTAATGAATCATGGAGACAATCCTCAAAATAGCTTCTAAAGGGGCTGAAGACATTTAGCTACTTTATTTAACAATGTTATTTACTAGAAACAAACTTGAAAAATGAATGACTAATTGCAGACATCTTTTTGGTGCCTCTAGCTCCTCTGCCATTTAGTTCCTGTGAGAGACTAGTATAGTGTGTCCTGAGGGGAGTAAAAGCAGGGTGGTGTTTTCATTTATCTCAATATACATATTTTATATTGAAGTTATTACTTTAGCCATACAGGTGAACATATATATATAATTTCATGTAATTGCTTTTCCTTTCCCCCGCACCTCCATGGTTTTGTAATAATACATAAAATCTACTCCTTTGTTTGCTTGCCTCTTTGGGGGCTTTCCTTTTTCTATTTCATTATGATCATGAGTTATATAACTTTTTATTAAAACTTTAGAATTGATATGTAGCTAAATTGAGCTTATTGTTTTCACATTTTACCTGGGCAGCTTTCGTTACAATTTGAGCCCGTTATCATTCTTTCTCTGAAGCACTGGATTCTCTGAGTTCTGTGACGACAAACCCTCCTCTTCTTCATCTATCTCTCTGGTCGCCTGTCTTCACCTCTGTCTTCTCTGCGGGCTTCCTGTATCATACTTTCATACTGATATTTCCCAGGTTCCCATTTTAGGTCTCTTTTCTTCACTCTTTACATTCTGTATTGGTGGTGTATTCTATTCCATGACTTCAAGAGCATAGGTGGGTGGATGGATAGATGAATTCACTGACAAATAGATGAAGTCCAAATGATTATTTCCAATCCAGATCTCCATTCTTAATAATTTATGAAAATTAATTGAGTTCTGATGATCTTTTGTCTGTCCCAGAAAATGGCAATAGATTTATACCCCCCATGAAAGTAGCAGCCTAAATAAACAGGGTTTTTTCCCACTATTCGTAGTCTCTATCCCAGGATACAATACCCACATCCTCACATCTACCTAAACCAGGAATCCTGGCTTCACTCTCACCAGCTTTTCTTTTCTTTTTTTCTTTTTTTAATAATGGGATAGTGTGAATGCAGTCCCCACTGGACACAATTCCCTCCTCTAAATCACCAAGTCTTACTAATTCTCTTGTTCAATTATCATTTAAATATGTTCATTTTCTCTAATCTCATTTCTGCTTCCATAACTTAATCAATTTTCCATCATGGACACAAATACGAAATTTTATTCTTAAAAAGTAACCCATAAATCTAAACTTAGTATATCACAGTCAGAAACATGCCACTGGGATGAATCTTCAAACCAGGCACAGTTTTTGGGAGGAAAGGATTTATTTGTAGCTATAGATACAGGGGAAGTTCCAGAATGCAAAAGAGGCTGCTCCCCTTTCACAGGTTTGAGCAGAGAGAGAAATCCATCACCAACACCATACACATGGAACAGCAAACAGGCAGGAGGGGGAGGAGAGAATTCTTTCCCCTTTATATAGCCCTAGGGTGGGGTCTTGCAATTCAATCCCAGACTTAATGGCATCCTGAGTCTCTGGAATTTTCTTCCTGCACTTCCCACACAGGAAAGGATGTTTACTTCTAGCTCCTTTGAGCTTCATTACATCCTGTCCCCTCCTGAGAGGCTGCCTTCCTGTGAACATCCTCAGAGACCCACCCAAGATTACTTGAAAGGTCAAGTTGACAACAAAATTTAACCATCACATAGTACTATAATAGTATAAAATAATAGGATTCAATTTTTATGTTGCAGTTCATTTCTAAAAACTTCATAGGAAAAGTCATCACTAAAAGTTGGATAAACATAATATAGTTATTTGATAGAATATTATTCAGCTATAAAATTGACAACTACAATGTGAATGAAACTTACAATATTTGTACCAAGTAAGCTGATAAAAAAGATTGTATATTAATTGTTCTACATATATGATATGTCCAGAGTAAAAAAATACATGGAAAAAATAGTAGATTAGAGGTTTCCAGCTGTTAAGAGAAGGGAGAAAGGAAAGAATGCTAAAGGGTCAGGATTTTGTTTTGCATGCTAAAGTGTAGAATCAGAATGTGATGGGTGCAGTTTTGTGAATACACAAAAAAATTACTGATTCATACATTTTAAAAGGGTAAAGTTAAATGCTGAAGATAGGAAATATCTTCAATAATTGCTACCTGCAGTGTTGAAAATGCAAATAGTACTATAATGTTCATCTCTAAATTTCTTCAAATTCTTGCTTACATTTTAATTATATCATGGTGCTAAGAAGGTTTTCATTTTCTTGCTTTTTATAAGCCCATATTTACCCTTTCTCATAAATGTAATCATTGGCCTAAAGCTGTGCAGTTTCTATAATGAATGTAAACCGTTCTTAGAAAATTTAGGAAAATTAAGTGTATTTAATGATATTATTCCATCGTAATATCTTCTCTGTACGGAAAGTGTGCTTGTGACTTTGATATGACTGGGAGGTCACTGGAAACAAGAAATTTCAGATGTGATAATATATAATGTTCTGAAGATTAGCAGATCTTAAGATAGAGAAGTAAGAAGGTACGGGAGCTAAAACAAAACCCAAAGATGGAGGAGGAGCTAGGTTCAAAGTTGGATACATTGGTAGATTCAAAGTTGGATACATTGGCCCAAATGAAAGGAAAAATAGATGTGAAAATGGATGTTATTAGACTGAGGGATGAGAAGGTAGTTGTCACCACCTGATACCCTTAATTTTTACAAATGATAGGCAAAAGTATACTAATTTTAAAGTATTGGCAATTCATATCTTTTGATATTGAAAGTCCATTGTTCCTCCCAATTCTCTTGGATTCCCTTTAAAAGACATAATCTAAGATAAGAAATAATTGACTTTTTGTAGTATATGATAGAAAAGATACTCAGAAGAAAATTCATGACATCTTATAGCCTCTCAGTATTAAAGAAGGCATTAGAATAGATCAGGAATATATTTGAGAAATTCTATTCAAACATTTGTTGTAGTTACCTTTGTATTGCTAGGATAAAGCACCTGACCAAAATCAGCTGATAGAGGAGAGTATATATTTTGGCTTACAGTCTCAAGGGGAAGCTTCTTGATGACAAGGGGGGAATGACATGAACAGGAGCTAGGCATCACCTCCTTACCATATAAGGTAGAAAAACAGCAGCAGGATTCTGCAGCAGGAGAGTAAGCCAAACTAACACCGGTAAGCTAGGCTAATAAACCTAAAGGGCATCCATTAGCAACACACTTCCTCCAACAAGACTCCACCTCCCAGCCAGGGACCAGACATTGAGCACACATGAGTTTATGAGGGACATTCCACCCCTGGCTTCCACAAACTAATGTCTACCCATGATGTAAAATGCATTGTATTCAGCCCAACTTCAAAAAACTCCATAGTTTTAGTCAATCCCTATACTGTTCAAAAGTCCATCTCTTAACTGTGAGGCTGAAAAATCAAGAAAAATACATAATGGCACAGAGTGAACATTCACATTTAAAAGATGTCATTGGAGATAATGAGGAAAGATTGTGCAAATGCAAGATCTTAAACAAGGCAAACATCAAATCCTATAGCTTCACGTCCAATATCTCTAACCAGTGAAAAAGTCTCTGGGCTTCCAAGTCCATCCTTCCAGCTTGGCTGCTCACATCCCAGGGAAGCTCTCTTTGGCTGCAGTCCCACAGGCCTGGCATTTCAATAAAAATCCTATGGTCTCCTTTGCAACCCATGGTTCATCCATGCCATGGCTTCATCCGGGACTTCTAACAGAGACTTCCAACAACCCTGCCTCACAGAGACCCTCTTGTTTCTGCATTTGTTAGACTCCTTATCATACCTTGGTGGGCTGCCAAATTTGTTAATCAAGGTGGGGAAATAAATCCAACTTTGAAAAGTCAGACACTCCTTCAGTTCCCTTACTTTCAAAAGACAGTATTCTTCGTGCTGTCCCAGTGTAGAACAACCGGCCCAATCTTAGTGGTGGTGATGTCTCTAACAGTTACAGCAGAACAGGCACTGTCTCCATCCAGCCTGAAATTTTCATTTCTTCTAATCTCAACCCTGCTCAAGTTCTTAGGACACAGGTAGAATGCAGCTAGCCTTTCACACAACTACCTCTAGTCCATTCCAGACAAAGCTCTTTCTTCCCCTCATAAGCCAAGCCTATACAGTCCATTGTTCTTTTTGCATTTGGGTCTTTCAAATCTGACCAGAATGGTTCATCAGACTCTGCTTTCAGGACTACAAACTGTCTTAGAACAAGGTTTCAAATTCTTCTACATGCCTCCCACAAATCATTTCCAAAAGGCAAAAAGACACATAGGTTTCTAGAATCAACAACACCACTTCACTGGTACCAATTTTCTGTCATGGTGACCTTCTGTTTCTGGAAGAATGCACCCAACAAAAAGCAGCTGATGGAAGGAAAGGTTTTAATTTGGTTACTGTCTTGATGGGAAATTTCATGATAGCAGGGGAGAGCATTAATTTAGCTGAGTATAAACATCACCTCTGCCACAGCAAGTAGAAAACAGCAGCAACAGTGAGTTGAAATCTAGTAGCTTTAACACCTTCATGCTGCCTGAACATCATACCTCCAGCAAGATTCCACCTTCCAATTTGCCACCAGCTTGGGACCAAGAATTCAGAATGCATGAGTGTATGGGGATGATCTGATTTAAATTATTACACTGTTGTTCCTACTTCTGATACAAACTTAGCATAGGCTTTTAAACCCCAAAATATATAATTATAAAATATTATATATCATTTTCTATATAAATCTCAGGTTTTTCTATGTATTGTTTTTAAAATTGTCTTGCCACATAAATATGGAAGAATTCCTAGATAAAATTAATCAGCAGCCGGGCGTGGTGGCACACGCCTTTAATCCCAGCACTAGAGAGGCAGAGGTAGGAGGATCACCATGAGTTCAAGGCCACCTGAGATTCCATAGTGAATTCCAGGTCAGCCTGGGCTAGAGTGAGAGCCTACCTCAAAAAAAATAATAACCAGCAAAGTGAAAATAGGAAGTGTGAATACTTAAAAATGCAAACTTGATTCCTTTAAGTGACAGCTTTCCAAGTATATTTTCAAAAATTAGTCCCATGAGCTATGGTAAATAAAAATGAGTCTTTGGTTAAGCAAATTTGGGAACTACTGTGCTTTCTCATCAAGGTTAAGAGCATATATAAACACTTTGAAAAGTCCTATAATCAAATTATTTAAGCCTGTATTTAATAAACTTTATGATGGAACATTTTAGTGTAATATTTCTGAAATTTGTTCCTGGAGATATGTTTAAATCTCAGTGGCACAGTTTCATTTTTTATTTTTAGGTTTAGCCAGTATTTTAAGTGAAATAATTTCATTTTTATTAAGCTTAAGTATAGAATTATAAAATAAAATTTAGTATTACCCACAAGGTATCCTTGGTACTAGAGGCAAAATATGACAGAAACTGATCTAAATAAGCAGACAGCTGAGTCTAGGTGAATAAGCTTTGATGAACACAACAGACAAATATTATCCAAGGGGAATGTAAGAGAGCTTCGTTACAGTAGTTTGTATAATTCAACAAATCACATGTACATTGAAAAATTTTGCTGGCTTATTGCAAATATTTCAATAATTGAATTCACTCTATTCCTTAGAGAATTACTTCAAACAAAACCACACACAGTATGAAAATGTCAAGTTTACAACTGACCCACTTTCTGTGTTTTCCATATTTCTGGGACCATTATCTATTGAAATCAAAGATTTTACCTCTGTAGAAGAGACTGGTTAGGAAGAAAAGGGGATTAAATGGAGGGAGAATTGGGGAGGAGGAAATACAAGGGGATTATGATCGTGGTATATTGTTGTTTTTTACAGAAGTTGTCAATGAGTTTTAAAACTTTTTAAAAGATTTTATCTCTGGAGTTCCATCTATGTCACATATGTATGTATGCACGTGTATACATCATGTAATGTCTATTGCACACTTAGTAGTATCTCTTTATAGTTGCTGATATTACAAATTGAACCTTCTACTGCTACTCTGTTATCTGTTTCTGTTTCTCATTTTCTAGATTTCAGAGATCATTTTACATTGTTATTTAATGATTATGGGTCCATGATTCCCATATCTAATACTCTAAAATGTCATTAAAGTTTATAAAGAGAATATTATTATATTCTTGTTAAATTAATATATAGCTACCTCATTATCCTATTTTACTTTCAAACTCCTCACTTAGTAAATAATAATGTTGCTGTATCATATATCTATATACTTCACTGCTTGTTTATTTTTTTTTGTTGTTGTTGTTTGAGGTAGGGTCTCACTCTAGCTCAGGCTGACCTGGAACTCACTCTGTAGTCCCAGGCAGACATTTATGTTCAGCCTATGTAGTGGTTATCATTACAAAAATAAAAATGACTTTTGTCTTACACATGCATCTTTTAGGTTACAAAGACATTAAAGTGATACTGAAAGCTTAGCTTCCTCAATGAATATTTGTTGAGGAATGAATGAATGAATAAAAGGAGTTGAGAACTGGGAAGATGACTCAGTTGGTAATGGAATAATAGGATAACACTGGTAAAAATAACCACAAATGAGAAAATGTTGTCTTATCATTAATCTTATATATATTTTATGTTTTGTGACTTTAATAATTCAATTGGATAAATTTGGATTATTAAAGACCTGAATTTATCTCTAGCAAATAAATTGTTTCGGTAACTAGAACTCCTAGTTTATCTCAAATTTTATTTTTACTGGAAATATTTAGGTTAGCCAGAGTAAGAATTTAGGCATGAAGTCACTCCTTTAGAAAACTCTGACAATTCCTTTAAGTTTTCATGTTCATGAATTCATAAGGTCAATTAACTTTTTAAAGCTTTTATTGAATTGCAAGTTTTTAAAGTTTTATAATACTCATGACTTGATATGTTCTTATGAATTGAAAATAACTAGATACATTGTCCCAGAGTATTACTGCATAATTTTATAATAATTATTCTGCAATAATAAAATGTGATCGATGTTTCTGAAGCTGACTACAAATATATGTCAATTTGTATTCAATGTCTTATTAACTCGAAAGTGTAATGTTAATAATTGTGATTTCAATTTTACACTAAAAGTATAAAATTGAAAAGTAAATTGCATGGGAGTAACAACTGCCTATTATTTCTTTTTCTTTTAAGTCAAGTAATCAGCTGCTTTAATAACACTAGGTTAAGAATAGCATGCTTGATGCTTTCAATTTACTGAGCCATTAAAATTTTCTTTTCTAGTATATGCATATGTAGTGACATTCTCATGCTGCACAATTTTAATGAGAAGACAGGCTTTTAGTTTATTATCACTAAAATCTTTCTATTCCTCCTAACAATGTATAGAAACAAATCCAGAATTATCAGCTGTGGTTGTGTTTTATCTGAAATTGGAAGTGTTCACAGAAACTATGTCTTTATAACTGAGGTTTCTTCTTAATTCAAAGGTTTACATAACTCTAGACTATGTCCTGCTTAATTTCCAATAACTCTGGCAGGTTTTTCAAGCAAGCACCTTTGACCACTGAGGAATCTCTTTAGACCCTGAAATTCTTTTTTGATTTATTTACTATTTCCTTGAAACTCCATATTCTCTCTGGGATTATTTTTCATCTTTATGCTTCATCTAGTGAATAAACTTATAAGTGATTTTAAAGCTAATTGTCTTTATAATCAGCATATCTCATAGATACCAGCGACTTTTATAGGGTGGAAGTACAAACAGATATATGTCAAGTGAACTATGCAAGGTACATGAGAAGAGGGAAAACAATTATAAAGAGATTTCTTTAAGGGGAAATATACTATATATTGAAGAAAGAGAAAAACACCATAACTGATATTGTAGAATAATGATGTAAATGTTGCAGTTTGTCAATGCTGTTACATTCATTAAATGATTTGGGTGGACCTACACAGCCTTGCTGCTGCTACCTGATTCCTGCTGCCCAGATTCCCACTGCTATTTATCGCCACCTGGTGGCACGTTGGCATTCTGGACATGCCCCCTGAATCCTGGGCCCAAGATTTTCTCTAGAGTAGAAGTTCAGCTATTTCTTTGCTTTTCCCACCCCACAGAAGAGAATTAAAGAATGCTTACTTTGCACCTTCCTCCTCTCCAAGTGGAATCCAGAGTCTTTCATTCATCCCACATCCCCTCTTAGAAGATAACAATTATTACCCACCAGGATTTGTCAACCAGGAGCTAGACAGAAGAGAGCAGATGTCAAAAGTGTTACATCTGACTTCATGTTACATGTTATAGAAAAGTGTTACTGAAGGAATATTAAAATCATCAGAGTTGTAGAGGGATCTCGGTGGGGGGGGGCTTCCTAGAAAGACTATTATCCAAGCTAACTTCAGTGAAATATAGTGATTTGCTGAGTAGTCATGTGAAAGAATATTGTAGAACAAAGCTGTCAATGCACAAAAAAAATCTATCAGCATTTCAGAGAATCATATATAGATGTGGATTTCCAAGTGTGAAAGCTGCAGGGAAGACAGTAGGAATCAAAGTTACAGTGTTAGCCTGTGTCAGAGCACTGTTCATTTATTTGGTAGACCATGTAACAGAGTTTCTGTCTTGATTTGTAGATAAAGGAGCCACTAGAATAATTATTACAGGAAATTTTGCCTGTAAATGTCACTCTAATAGAAGCAGGAGAACGTAGTTTTCTGTCCTCTAAAATGGGGTTAACAATGAAATTATGCTTACTATTGTTGTATCAGACACAGGAAAAATAATTGAGGTATTTTGCATAGGATCCAGAATGGAGTTCGGTAAAGTGGTGATGAACAGTATTATTGTTAATATTCCTATAATGATTATAGGAGCAAGGCTAGGCAGGTTACTAAGTCACTTGAAACTGTGCATTGATTGGAGAGGGGTAAATTTCTTGGATTCAAATGTGGGCAATTAGATATAATGATGCTTTTATTAGGAAGTAGAAGAGGGAAGTATATCTGAATTCATGCATACATTGATCAATTTTTAGTAAATATGTTATATTTGATGTTATATAGATTATCTGGAACAAGCAAACTAATCATTTCACATTCCAATATGCACATGAAATTAAGATCAAGTTGAGTTTCTTTACCATAAGGAAAAGTTAGGTAAGTCATTGGAAGACACCATAAAGTTATTGCTTCAGGGGGCACATAATGTGTTCAACTACAGTCTAAAAAAGCAGCCATTTTAATTGGTGGAGAAAGAAAATATTTTTGAGTGATAGGAAGGGCAAGAGGACAAAACTTACATACAATGAACAGCAACTAAGTTTGCCTGAGACAGGACCTGAATACTTGAGCTTCTTAAGGAATGTTTCTAATGCATCTCCCTACCCCAGCCCTGTGTTTGTTTGTTTGTTTAATGGTAGGGATTGGACCTGTGGCCTTGGCAAGTTGCATTACCACTGAACAGTATCCCCCGCCCTTGAAACCAATGTTTTTGTAAATTTGATTGACTTTAAACCAAAGAAAATGTTTATATTGAACAATACAAGCACTGTAGAATTTTTAAAATAATTAAATAATGGGCTTTAACTAGTATTTTTATTTCACTCCTGTTATAGAAGTAGAATGAATGAAAAAGATGAGCACACAGATCCAAGTACTTAATTGCAGTCAATAATTTTGTAAATTCATAAACATATTCTTTCAGTGATTATTCATTCAAATCATTGAAAGTTGCTTGTTTTTCCTTTTCTGGGTATAGAGCTAAACAATCTGTTTCACCATGCTCTCCATGAATCTCTGATGCAGGCCCAAGTTGAAAGTGTCTTGGAATTTCATCTTCAGCAGCTAGGTGAATTAGTTGTACTCTTAACAAAATACAGAATACTGAAGGAGGAATGAGTTTGAGGAAGTTTACAATCAGTTGGAAACACATCAAGTTTCTGATACCCTTTGTGACATTTGAGTCCTTATTACCAGTACGTGACTGCATAGATAGTTGTAGGGTTCATATAAGAAGGCTAATGTTCTAACTTTAACACATATGTGTGCATAAATTTATGAATTGTAGTCACTAATAAGAATCCAAATACCATGTACTAGACTGAGAAATGGTTCACCTAATTCCCAGAATTCAGTTCCTTATCATGATTAACTTCCTTATCATGATCAACTAACATTATGCCAACGGAGACATTGTTCCAGGGCAGGATGTGACAGTTTTTGCAGAGCTGATTGAATTAGACTCTAAGAAGGGTGGGGTGGGACAGGTTACATGTCTAATATGCTGAGGATATTCTTCAGACAATCAACAGGATGCCTGAATACCTATGACCAAGGAAATCTTATCAAAAGTTGTTTTCTGTTTATAGTGATTATTGAGTTACATATATACAAACATACTTCTAAATTATTGCTGGGACATTGTTTATATGCACAATTATAAGCTAAAATCTTCTAAAGCATATTTATTTGCATGCTTTTGAATAAAAGAAAAACATTCTCTTTAAGTGGACTGAAGAGATGGCTCAATTAGTAAAATGCATGCTGTACAAACATGGGAACCTGGTTCAGATCCCCAGCAGCCATGTAAAAGCTTGGCATGGTGGTGCATATCTGTGATCCCAGCATCATAACAACAGAAACAGGAGGAGCCCTGGGGCTTGCTGGCTGACTGGCCTAGCCAGATTGCTGAGCTCTAGGTTCAGTGAGAGAAACTGTCTCAAAAACTAAGGTGGAGAGTAGTTAAGGAAGACACCTGATATCACCTCCAGCCTCCCTATGAACACACGTATGTGTGCGTGCACACCGTAGACATAAAAATGCAAATATATAAAAATAATCTTGGGGGCAGGAGAGATGGCTAAGTGGTTAAGGCACTTGCCTCCAGTGCCTAAGGCTCTGGATTCAATTCCCCAGGACCCACATAAGCCAGACCCACAAGGTGGTGGCCCTGGTATATTCTCTCTCTCTCTCTCTCTCTCTCTCTCTCTCTCTCTCTCTCTCTCTCTCTCTCTGTCTCTCTCTGCTTGAAAATGAATAAATAAAATAAAATAAATAATCTTGGGAATCTTAGTGCACTAAATTTATTCATAGAAAATTGTTAGCATATCCAATGAGCAAGGAAATTATTATTTTAAGAAAAATAAGGATTACCTATTATGAAAAGTTAGTTATTTCATTTTCTGCATGCAATGCCTAAATTCAGTTCTTACCAAAATGCCATATATTACACATAAAAGTTTCCTGGGAGTTTTGCCTCCCATTCATTCTAATTTTTTATTTTGTTTCTCCAAGTTTGAGCCTGTCATTACTTACTGCCTCTTCTCTCTCTCTCTCTTGTTCGCTTACTTGTCTTTTCTTAGATCTCAGAATCCTCATTTAGTTCTAAGTAAACCAGAGAGAGCAATTCTGCATCTGAAAGCACATGACATAGGCCTCTGTCTCCTTCACTAACAGTTTAAAATGTATAGCCTAGTCTCTTGAGTCCTATACTCTGCAAAACAGAGTAGAAACTAATCTTTTTTATATTAATACTGTAAAACTCAAATAAGAATAATGTGACATAAGGCCACAAATTCCAGGAACCTGAGACCAGTGGAAATTATTTCTGGTGCTCAATGAATAATTTTGTTCTGACTCTTAACAAATGCTAGACATGAAAGTTATCAAACCATTTCTTTTTGCTCAGTTTTTGTCAGATAAACTTAAGGTAAACATAACTTCTACAAAGCAGCTTCACAAATAAAAATGAAAATGTATGAGTAGTTTATATGCTTTTTTGTAAAAAAAAAAAAAAAAAAAAAAAAAAAACTCCAGAATGAATTTGGGGGGTTTTACTCCCTTGTTGGACTCCAGAAAGTCTACTAGACGTTGTGAGTTTGACTGAGGTTAAATAGATATGGTAGTTATAGAGATAGTAATCATATTTCAACTAAAGTATGTAACTTTCAAGTTTGTTCTTAGTTGCTGAAATAATGTTGTGTGATTGCATAAAGAATTTTTTGATTTGGATTTTGTTTATAATCAAGTGTGTAAGGAAAACAATGCATACTGTTTTTTGAAATATACTATTTTGTACTTATAGCCTAATACATTACTTATTATCATCAACACATTCTTTCAAACATTTTCTATATTTCAAACACAACATTTTATAGTTTTATATGGGTAAAATTTATATCACAAGAATATTTTCATATTAAGATTATATTTTCAGTATCTTTTTAGAGGCAAAGTGTGATTTTTATTTAGTGTCCTTATTTCATAATGAAGAATACTCATTTGTTAATCTGAAGATTTACTACACCAATTATAGGCCTTAGATGAATAGGAAGAATAAACCAATTCCCAATTGTTTATTTTTACTTTTAAAAAAATTTTGATAGGAAGAATTCTAAAATGTAAATTACATTTGAAGTTATATGAGTATAGCATCTGTGTGCCTATGGTAAAAATCAAAAGAAAACCCAAAGAAACATGAATTAGTGGGAATTCTATTGCTGCCCAAGACACTTATATATAGCAGTAACTGGCTTTAATTAAAAGCAAAGATTATGCATAAATCTATTGGGTAGAATTATGTATGTATTTTATTAACTTGTGATGGGAAAGAAGATGTTATGTGTCTAGAAATATCCAATCTCTAGTAAAATGGCAGTGAAAAATAAACAAAGCTAAATGAGGGAAAAAAAAAAAGAAATAACCCCAAAATTTAAGAGGAGTTTATTTACTAAGAATAGAATAATGGAGTAATTTAATTCATAAAAAGAATCTAAAAGTATCTGAACAATTATCTCAATCTCTTTTGCTTTATAAGAAAATGAGGCCTAGTGAGTAAGAAGCAGTGTTTGGTAAGACTCCAGTAAGGTAGCTTTGGATCTTGAAGCTGTGAGGTTGAGACACCTCTATGAAACCTATATGCACGAGAGTTTCTCCTCGTTCCTGTTCTAAACTCTCTCAGAGCATAATGGCTTCGTGTTCTAAATCAAGGGTCAATAAACTATGGTCCATGGCCCCAAACTGGTCCATTACTTGGGGCTCATAAGCTAAAAATGATTTTTTTCATTTTTATAATTGTAGGTTTAACATAACCCTTTGGGCCACAAAACCTAAATTATGTTTTTCTAACCTTTTTATGAACAATAGTGATCTAAACTCATAAAAATTAAATAATTTGTATCTAAAGTGTATAGATTAATAACCTGGCACAATTTAAGCATATACTTCAAATTAAATTGATTGTTATCGTTTCTTCATGATGAGATATTTTGATACATCTAATAAATTTATATCAATTTTTAAAGACTGTGACTCAGAATCATATTTTTATATAAAGTAAAAAAGATTCCTTTGCCTCTTGAAATATAAAGAATAATATGGATCTATCCTAGCATTAAAAATAACTGAGGGACTGGAGAGATGGCTCAGCAGTTAAGGCACTTGCCTGCAAAGCCTAATGACCTGAGTTTTATTTCCCAGTAGCCATGTAAAGCCAAATTCACAAAGTGGCACATGTATCTACATCTGGAGTTTGTTTGCAGTGGCTAGAGGCCCTGGTATACCCGCCCCCCATTGTGCACACCTTTAATCCCAGAATTCAGGTGGCCAAGATAGGAAGTTCACTGAAAGTTCAATGCCAACCTGAGACTACATCGTGAATTCCAGGTCAGCCTGGGCTAGAGTGAGACCCTACCTTGGAATAAAAAATGAGAATGGGCTGGAGACAGTGGCTAAGAGCACTTCCTGTGCAAGCATAAGGTCTGGAGGAGGCTCCAAAGACTACTGGAATTTGACCCCAGGACCCACATAAACAACTAGATGGGGTGTCAAACATCTGTAACCCCTACTCTGTAGGGGAGTGAGACAGAGAATGGCTAGAAGTCATGACAAAATAGCAAGCTCCAGAACCAGAAAGAGACTCCAGCTCAAATAAGAATGGGCAGAAGAGCCATGGAGCGAGACACTTAACTTTCTGCTCTGGCCCTGCCTCAGGCGGATGCATGAGCACATGCGCACACACATACACACAAGCAAGCAAAAAAATATTTACTTTTGAGGAGTATTTCAGAAAGTAGGTGAATTCAGTATTTATTTTTCAGAGCTATGTATTAATGATTTAGTTAAACTGATAGAAAAATGTCTTTACATTGATTGATTTAATAGCAAGTGTGCCCAAAAGAGAGTAAGGAGAAAAACATTAGCATAATATGATACGCAGGAAGTGTTTTGCTTTTCTGAGGGCTCATCAAACTATTGTTTTTGAACTTGTGAGAACATGTCTCTGTTCTCTTCTGCTGCTCCTCTTCTTCCTGGCCTTCCCAGACCTGTTCATTTCTCCTCTGCAGCCATCCTCCTAACTTCATCTGACTTAAATCAGATCATATATTTATTGGCTTCATCTTCATAGCCCCGAGAATCCCCTGAGCACTTGACCTAAGAGTACAGCTTCCTACTGGCTCTCTGTGTCAGGAAATCCCATCCATTCTAGTGCCCATCGTTTCTGAAGCCAGCACTCCTTGCATTTCTCTCTCCACACTTCAGCTTCCTCTTCTGGCAGAGCTGTCAGAAGGCTCCCCTGAGGCAAGGATTTACCATAGTTGCTCTTCGTCTACTACACCTCAAACCTTGGCCAAGCTGATGACTCATCTTAAAGCCATGGCGTGTGCTTACTTTAAGCCTCTGAATTTTTATTTGTGATAGTCTCTTTCAAATTGTTGCAGCATTCCACAAGTTGAACTCATCATGAATAAGAGATTTCCTGACCTCTGATTTTTGTTTCTTTCCCAACCCAGTAAGATCGTTTAGCTCTGTGTTTTAGGTCCCTTTTCTCTGATACATTTAACTCTGATACATTTTTCACTTACTAAGTTTTATAAACATATTCTGTCATTTGCAGTCTCAAATATGTTCTCTTTAAATAATGACTGTCTTGTTTACTGTTTTTATACACGGTGGGTGATAGCTACCGCTGGCCCAAGTAGAACCTTTGCACAAATTAGAAAAAAGTGTTCCTTTGTGTAGATTGTTAGAAATAGGCACTTTGAACAGAGCTATTAGAGAAAATTCTCTTCATGTAGCAAAACAAAACAAAGTAACAACAACGAAAAACGACCTCTTCTTTCTTCTGTTCAGCTTCAGCAAGAGCATGGACACTAGATACCAGTTCACACACCCTCTCCAATTGCCCCTGGGGACCTAACATCAAGTGTGTATTCAGGAGATGTTTACTAAAGGAATCAGCTAATTAGCATCAAGATGTTTACTACAGTTAAAACTACCTGAGTCCAGAAATGCTTGAAGGTCTGAAAATTCAAGGGGGGGGGGGCGGGAAACAAACCAGAATGTAGGTCATGTCTCTGAGGATAATAATTAACTAATACCTAAAAAGAAAGATGTAGTGCTAAAGCACACGTTATGATGAAAACATTTTAAAATTGTAATTCTTATATACATTTTTTACCTTAAAACACTGAAAGTAAAAGCAAGTGACACTCATTAATAAAATATATACTTTCTAAAGTTTTTTGTCTGTGCATGTGTAGACTGTATGTTGTGTTTGTGTGATGTTTGTGCATATGTGAGACATGCATGCATGCCAGCAAATATCAGGTGTCCTTCCTGCACTCACCCACATATTCTTTGACAAAGAGTCTATCTCTGAACCTGAGCTGCCCTTTTCAGTGAGTCCCAGCGATTCTCTGGTCTCTGTTCTTCACAGGACTGGAGTTATAGGCGTGCTTGGCCATGCCCAGCTTTATGTGGGTGCTGGGAAAATGAGCTCATATCAGATCAAGTCCTTTCAGGCACTCATGCTTACACAGAGCTCTTACCCACTGGATATCATAGTGATACCCAGGTCAGACCAAGGGGAAGGAGAAAAGCAAGAGGGAGGAAGGGAAGGAGGAAGAGAAATAGAAAGGAGAAAAAGGAAAAGTTTATTAAAGTAACTATCTTCAAAATAATGGAAGACAGAGGATCTAGTTTTCAATAATTTAAGGGAGAATTTTTAAATTAAAGAGATAATGATTAATATAGAAACAGACTTAAGTTTAAATATACTTCTGAGTGTTCAACTAAGGGATATGCCTAATTCCTTTAATAATTTTTGCCTTCATAAACTTTCACTTTTTTATTATTTTTTTCAAGGTAGGGTCTCACTGTAGCCCAGGCTAACCTGTAACTTACTCTGTAGTCCCAGGCTGGCCTCTTACAGCGCTAAGCGGTTCCAGGACTCTTAGTACAGAACGTTATTCTAATACATCCAGGCCTCTTCCTGTGGCTTCATCTAATACTCTAGGGTGATTTCAGAATTTCTCAGACAACTGACTTTGTACTTGCCTCAAGATATTTGCACTTGTTCTCAGCTAAGCTTTGACAATTCTTTCTCTGCGTGATTGGCCTCCCCATCTAGGACTTAGCTATGACCTCCTCTTCAGAGCTTTCCTGAATCACCTGATATAATGTTGTCTTTCCCGTAAAGTTTCTTATCAGTTTTATTTTTTCTTATTTTTCTTAAATGACATTATTTGCCATGATCCTTTATTTATTTGTTAATCATCATTCCACACGGCAACATACATGAAGGCTCCATGAAAACACGGGTATTGTGTGCTATAGTATAGTTCTGAGACTAGAGCCTAGCTACAGAATAGCTACAAGGTATGTGTTTTAAATGAATGACCAAAACTGAAGGATAATGACGTGCTAAAGGAGAGCAAACAAAACTAAAGAAAAAAAGAAGAAAAATAAGCTTTTAGTATATTGAAATATTAAATAGCAGCAAACTGTAGGGACGGGAACCTCGGAAATTCCAGAGCTTTCACGTGTTCCTCAGTGTGTCACAAGTAAGAAGTAGGCCATTCTGAGACCAGGGAGAGCTGCTTGCTGTCATGAACCCAAGAAACCTACATTGCTAATGACTGCAATCTCTAGGCTGATGGCTTTGATCAGGTATACTTTGTTAATTGCCTAAGTATTCTTTCCTAGCTCAGGACATTAATTTTATGGCACACAAACACACACACACACACACACACACACACACACACACACACACACACACACACAGACACACACCCTCTAATTTGTTGAAAATTTGTACTAATGTGTTGTAGAATATTAATATCATACATTTATATGTAGTGCTGGTAATAGTATTAAAAATCCTAAACTTCAAATTTCTGTCATTCTCAGAAACCATAGAATTACTCTGAGGAACTCAGTTTTTCAGTACTCTTTAGTGATTTTCTTCAATGTTAACTTAGGGTTTCTTAGAGTGAGTTATTTAAATTCAGTTATAAGCTCAAACTAAGTTCTTATGCAGACATAGTTGCATATTATGTGTTGCTACTTTCAAGTAAACTAGTCAAAAAGACTGTGTCATATCATTTTATATCCATCCCCATATTAGTGATAATCTGTATTCAATAATAATTTTTGAATAAATTATGACTATTTCACTAGCCTAAATTGTACATGGTCATTTGAGCTAGAAGAAATGAAATTTATTAAGTAATAAATTAAGATAGCAATTTCATATTCCATAGGATTTAATACAGTGAGGCTTTTTTTAATAGTAAGAACTTTAGATAGGAGCAGAATCATTTTTTCAAAGGACATGAGTTTTCTTAATTTAATTTAATTTAAATATCTATTTATTGAAAGAAAGAGAGAACGAGAGAATGGGCATTCCAGAGCCTTCTGCTTCTGCATGCCTCACTTTGTGCATCCGGCTTTATATGCGTACTGGGGGACTGAAAGTGGGCTGTCAGGCTTTGCAAACAAATGCCTTTAACTACTGAGCCATCTCTCCAGCCCCAAGAATCTTTTGATTTGTATCTTTCCCTACAAATAATAAACCAGAGTTCAAGATAAGGTACTCTAAAATCCAGATTTCTGCCCAATGACTGCCAACAACTGCAGTTTAACGATGCATTACAACAGTAGGAGATTGGTTCTGATCAACAAGACTGAGAATAAGCATTTCAAGCTACCATAGTTCTGGGAGCTTGGTCTACCCCACTTCCTATACCATGTATTGACTGTGGGACTTTCTGGATCTCTACCCAACAAATTCTGAATTATGCCATTCTTTAATTCTTTGTTCTTTCCTAACTTCCTTCTCAGCTCTCAATATGATGAAATATTGGTTTCAGTTTATTTACATATTTTTATTTATAGTGCTACTGCTATGACCATGTTCTCACAAATTCAGAATTTTAAAAGCCACTTAGCTTTCAGACTTTCACTAATATTTTTGACTTCTCAACAACTATAATTCTGTGATAAAATTGGTCATCTTCATTGGCAGTTTTATATATCTTATTTTGATAATACAAATGGTTATTTTTATTGTTTTTCAAAATCCAAAAATTTAAAAAATGCATAAAACAATGATTAGAAGCATAAAAATATGGTCTCTTTTGGAACTGAACATTCCATATCAATAATAAGACATGTATTTAGTTGTCAGGAATTGTTAGAAAGCCTTGCTATAATCTGGAATCTTTGGAATGAAGTTGAAGAAGTCTACTTGTGTAAAGAAAAAGTGACAGTCCTTGAGCTCTTTTCATTACATTTAATATTTTTTGTCATCATTATCATTTGAGATAGGGTCTCACTGTAGCCCAGGCTGCCCTCCTGACCTCACTCTGTAGTTCCAGGCTGACTTTGAACTCACAGCGATCATCCTACCTCTGCCTCCCAAGTGCTGGCATTAAAGGTGTGTGCCACCATGCCAGGATTCTATTCTTTTCTTTTACTGACACCTCATGCTCATTTTGAGAAACCCAAAATAGCAGAAAAGGAAAGAAAATTTTACAAAAACTACCAAGAAAAATTAAAGCTGCCTTTAATTCATTGATCACTATGATTCCTGCAAGATATATATATATATATATATGTGTGTGTGTGTATGTATATGTATGCATGTGTAAATATGTATATATATACATATATATGTACATATACCAACATAGTCATTCTGAGCAAATCTGTTTTTATTCATATTCTCTTTAGTTTAGTTATGATGCTAAATGGCTCATATCTCATGAATTGTCTGGTTTAGCATGAAGTGCTCCTGTATTTTTATGATTTGTTTTCTTTTCTATTTGTATCAATGGAGAGCTTCCAGAATTTGAATTTCTGTGTCCCCTAGTAGTGTGACAAATCCATATTTGATGTGTGTGCCAACCAAAGCAAAGCTACAAATGCCTTCTTCCCATCTTCCACCAGGAATATTTTTCATGCCAATGAATATTTATAAATATGTTCATTTTCCAATGAGCATTCTGCTTTATTAGTGAACATGTTTAAAGTAGACATTTATAGTTTTTGGTTTTTATTTTTGTTGTCTGTTTTGCAGTTATTGTGCAATAAATATCATAGATAAATATACATACACAGCTGAATTTTCCCTCAGCATAAAAAACACTGAAAGTAGGCATGCTTATTGCCAAATTCCTCTTCAGAAAGCTATCACTGATCTGGGCATGATAACACATGCACAGCACTCAAGAGGCAAAGGCCAAAGGGTCCCCAACAAGCTTGAGGCCAGCCAGTAGACCTTCTCTCCAAAGTCAGGAGAGAGAGAGAGAAGAAAGGATGAAAAAAAGAAAAAAGACAGATAAAAGAAGCTTATTACTGAGACCCCCCCTCCTTTAAAGTAACTGCGAGTGTGACATCTGCTTTCCTAACCACATTGATGGTTTGGGGGGGGGGTTGGTGTATAAGTGTGCACATAGCATGTGATGTGGGTGTTACACGTGTGCGCACATGTGCAAAGATCAGAAGAGGGTTATCAGGTATCCTCTATGGTTCTTATTTACTTGAGACAGCATCTCAACCTGGAGCTCTTCGTTTTTCAACTTGAGTTGCTGACCAGTGAGCTCCAGCAATTCTGTCGCCACACTAATAGTGAGAGCCGGGGTTATATGCAGACTTGTGTGGTGATGCATGGATTTTTTACTTGTGTGCTAGGGATTGAACTCAGGTCCCCATGCTTGCGTAACAAGAACTCTTACCCACTGAGCCATTTCCCTAGGCTTTATTATTCTTTACCACTAAGTATTCCAAAAAATCAAGAGTCCCAAAACCAAAAGTTTTGTTTGATAGCTTGTTGGCTGGAAATATTTTTGTGCTTGCAATTTTATCATGTTTAGTGAGAAAAGAAAAGGAAACCTCACTCCAGTCTTCTCATCCTCAAAACAATTCATTTGAAAGAAAATCATAAATTTACCCCACCGTGATCTCTAAGTTTCAAGGAAATGAAAAATAGATTCATCTTCCAAAACTTTTAATTACTCCCTTTGTAGATTATCAAAGCTGTTAGATTAGAGAGAAATGCATGTCTCTAAAACCAAATTGTCCTTAAAATATTTCTCTGCAAATTGTTTTGTCACTTCCAGTTTTTCTTTAATTTAATTGTTATTTATATTCAACCATAAGAATTTAGTGCAAAAATCACAAGATGCAATAAAAAATAATGTTTGAGTCTATCTTTGACATTCTTTGTACGCAGTAGATGGGATAGTTCTCTTTAAAAAATAATCGATTTTCGGTGAACATTCCCATGTAACTGGAGCACTAGATTAATCAAATTATGGGGCTTATTTTTACTTGTAAAGCCTTATTTAAGTAAACCTTGACGTTTCTGGAGAAGTGAGGAGCTTTAAAGATATTTCTCCAGTATATTTAGTGGACGCTACATGGATGATGGAGATAACAATGAGAAGAAAAAGCAATTCTTGGAGCTCTTATGTGCCTAACATTCTGCTCAGTGTCTCAGTTGTTTTCTTATTTAAATGAGGAAACCAAGTTACAGAAAGTTGAAGTGGTTCGGCCAGGATTGCTTAGTTTGTCAGGTTGAAGCGTATGACCAACCCCTCTTATCCTGATTTAGGGCTGTGTAATATGAAGTCACTTTAAAGGTCTTAATCTCCTTACAATTACAAATGTCATTCCATTGCTGCTGCTAAATATTTACATGACACATATTCTCTAGTAATTTAATTTTCATTTATTGACTTTTCACCTTAGGGAACTTGTTTTTAAGAACAAAAGTGGAGAAATACCATATCCTTCTTTTGTCAACGAGGAACCTAGGGCTCCTCCGAGAATTCTTCTAAAGGAAGTCAGTGAAGTAGCAATGTAGCTGTTTGCCTTCAAAATGCTGGCTTGCTTACCAAAGAATAACAAAATTGAGAATTAATAGTTTGGGTGTTATAAAGACACATACTGACCTTTCTCTTTCTCTGCCTATGAAAACTAATATGAAGGATAAAATAATTCATTGTATCTTTTAAATTTCACATTGGCTTTTCTCTTTTTAAATGCTAAGAGAAAATGTACATGGATTTAAAAACTTCACACATGGTCCTACCTTTAATTGTTTGTTTCTTTTCTAGAAGACCAAGATATTGAATTAGCAATTTGAGCTCACTTCAATAGGTCATTAATAATCTAATTATCATACTTTCAAAGTGGTATAAAGATATTTCTATTTTTGACTTTGTATTACTCCATGTGTTAAACACTCATATTTGTAGAACTAAATTAACAAAATTAAACCATGGCTTTCTAATGCCAAGTCAAAATTCATGATATGTAAATAAATTTTCCACTTCTTGCAAACAAGCTGCTTTCTTCATGTACTCCGAGATTTACAGGGACCAGCTGCAGAGCGGAAGTCCACACTCCACACCCTCACTCTACCTCCAACCACTCCCTAGCAATTTCAGAAAACTCTCTCATCCTCTCTTTAATTACTCCATTTGCAGTACAGATCTGGCAGCCATCCGTCAACTCACAACATCCGTGGTTCATTGATTGTCTTTGGACCACACTGTCTAAAAACCTGATGATGAGTTTTCTTTAAATGAACACAAGGAGGGAGAAATGCTCTTTCATCTTTGAAATATTGATTTAAACCAATAATCATGTAACTTAGTAAAGTGAAATAGTTTATTTTTAATTAAAGCTAATGAAAATATCAAGCTATGTTAGAAAATTTAGCCATTACTAGATAAATCTTAATTGGTTTTTCATAAAATGAGAAAATTCACTTTATCAGTCCCATCTTAGCAAATGGCCATCAGAGTTTTGGCATTTTCGTGTTACAGTGATTAGAGAGGAGGCTCTGGAAGCTTCTTGCTCTGCATTGGTGCCAGCAAGCACATATGCCTTGCAACACAGCAGTCTCTTCAATGAGTGCAGGGATTTTTTCCATGCATGCTCCCCTGTATCCATGCACACAGGCCTTCTTTCACAGCAAAAAAGTTGGAGTGTTGCGTAGTTGCATTGTGGTTGGCCCTGGAGGGTGCGTAGAGCACATTCAAGACCATAGTATTGGAAAATTTTAAATCCTACAAATATGCTTTACTTACAAGTGATCAGATTCAATTATTCTAGTCCAGATGTTTCATCTAAAATGTCTTTTCTGTCTTTTCACTCTCCTCACTTTCAATGATCCATCGGCCAACAGTGTCTTTACATCCAAAATGCAAAGCCGACAGATGGGCATGTCAGGAAAGACCATAACCAAGAGCACCAGCCTCAGCGGAGAAATGTGCTCACTGGAGAAGAATGACGGCAGCCAGTCCGACACTGCGGTGGGCACCCTGGGCACCGGTGGCAAGAAGCGGCGCTCAAGCATTGGGGCCAAAATGGTAGCTATTGTGGGTCTGTCTCGGAAAAGCCGCAGTGCTTCTCAGCTCAGCCAAACGGGTAGGAATTTTTACCTTGTTTTCCGCTTCGTATTTAAGCTGTCATCACCAAACATGTTCTTTTCCTACCTACTTGATTTATTGCAGTAATGTGTGGATGATGACATGTTCCAGAGGAAAAGAAGCATTTTCAACTGTTCACCTTTCTGAAAACGTTGTTTTTTTGTTTTTCTTTTTTCTTTTCTTTTCTTTTTTTTCTTTTTTCTTTTTTTTTTTTTTTTTTTTTTTTTTTTTTTTTTTTTTTTTTTTTTTTTTTTTTTTTTTTTTTTTTTTTTTTTTTTTTTTTTTTTTGCAGTGATCACTCAGTCTTTTCCTCCATAGGGAGGGTTAAGCTGAGCTACTCCAGGCCTAGTTGCTGATAGGGGAGCTCTGATCTGTGGGCTGTTTGCTTCCCTTTAGGCTCCTCAAGTTGGAACTTGCCACATTCATTTTCATTCCCAGCAAGTTGCAATGAAGATGACACCTCATATTTAAAATTGATTGCTGACAGCCTAACTTCCTTTGCAGTTTGTAAGCAGCAGTGTATCCGCTTTCTCTCTCCAGTTTCCTTTCCCTGTTAAAGCTTCAAGCAGCGGTGTTCTTCCAGCCGCAGAGACACAAGGATTTTCTGCTGACAGTGAAGATCTTCGAGGCTTTGCTACTTTAAAATTCAGTTTCTAAATCACATCTGCAAAAATAAATTATATACAACACTCCCACTCAGAAAGGCCACTGTTAGCAATTAGGAAATTTGTGAGTCAAAGCAATGTCGTTTTTCAAATGGATGTTGTTAATTAAGCATTAAAACCCTGGTATTTTGAAAATAATAGCATATCTTCTTACCAAACAAAAGCATGTATGTGGTGTTTCTTTTACAGTAAAATTAATTACAGGCAACTGGATTATCTAATTTCTGTTTGAATGCTAGGGTTCTCATCCACAGAAGTCAGAGTCTAAATCTACAGCACATAATCAATTAAGGTTATATTAATTCTTGGACCCGGCCAATCTTGATTTTACAAACTACACCATGATTCTGGAAGTTAGGCATTGTAATATGATATTGAAATAGTTATGTGATAATATTCCTTAAATTCTGTGTATAACTTATTATGCTAATTATGAATTTCATTGTGGTAATTGGTGCTTTAAAATGTTATTTCTTGTTTTGCTATAGAAGCATAAGTTAAATTAATAGACATAATGTCAATAATGTCATCATTGGTTTCTAAAACTGCTAGTATTTAAACATAACTATGTGTTGTGCTATTAAAACTGATGTTGGTTTTTTTTTTTTATCAAGAGGTGTTTTTATACTGTCCTGACAGTTAAAACTTTGTTGCAATTTCTTATTTAAAACTTGAAAAACATCAAATCTGAAATCACTCTACAAACATAGTCTACAAACTAAAAAAAAAAAAGCCCTAGAAATCTCAAATGTGCATCAAAAGACTGTAAGCGAATATGAAGGAGGGATGGAGAGAGGATGACCAGTTATTAAGTTGCAGTTAGACAAAACAAGAAGTTCTGCGGTGCCCTTGAAAGTAGAGGAACCACACATCCAACAGTGAAGTGTACATTTCAGAAAAATGTAAGAAAGAATTTTTAAAATTGTCATCATAAAGGAAGAATAAGTGAGGAGATAGATTTGTTGAACTTGGTTGATGTTACATGATATGTATGTGTTTTAAAACTTCACATAGCACTCAGTATGGACAGTTTTTATATTTTTAGGTCAGTTAAAATAAATTTAGTTTAAAAATGAGAAATTGGATTACAACTTAAAGAATATGTGGTATTAACGTAGATGATTAAATTCCATTCATTGATATTTTTGGTAAGTAATAAATATTTTGGTAAAGAGATGAATCCAAAGATGAGAAAAAAAACATTATAACCCAATTTGTTTAAAATATAGTCACAAACAGAGGCTTCAGGGGACTCCATCAGTGGCACAAGTAGAACTACATTGATGGTACACTGGATGCCCAGAGGAAAGACATTCGCCCAACCTAGAATTCTAGGAGGTAGAGACCATGTCGCGGAGAATTGGACTAAAGTCAGCTGGAAAGAAAGTAGAGGAGTGATGGTTGAAGGGAAGTTGTGAAGAGCACAATTAATACTCAGTCCCCTGACTGCTGGATAAATATGAGGAGATGAAAAAGATGTCAGCTGTTTCCCAGTTTCCTTAATTGCATTCATCTATGTGAGTAGATAGTAGTAAATATACATTAATGTATATTGAATACACAGAGAAGGAGTAGGTTGAGAAAGAAGGAAGTAGAATGTGTCTGATTTAGTATCTCTCAATGTTTCCTTGCTTCTATATGATATCTGCATATTAGTATTTTAAGGGATTATTTAATGAATGACATTTTGACATTTTGAAAGAACCTGGAAAACAGCTGACAACATAAAATTAAAAATATAATGTCCTTCATTAAATAATCCCTTAAAGTAATAATATTCAGAGATCATATAGAAGCAAGGAAACATTAAGAGATACTAAATCAGACACATTCTACTTCCTTAAGATGATTGTTTAAATATCATTGTATCGCTGTGAATTTTAAGATCAAACAAGACCAATTACCTACTTTCTGAAGAAAGAAAACTCCACACAATGACTCTTCTAAACATAATGAAGTATTTCTGGAGAATATCACAGCAATCATATGAAAATGCTAATTGACAACAGAGAACCATTTGACAAAGCTACTTTGTCTGTCACACCTAGTAGCAGAGTCCTAACTCTGTTCCCATACTAGTTTTGCCTATAAATTAGAAACTCACCTTTAAAATCAGAACCTGTAAAGAATCAAGAGTGACTCCTTAGGCATTGTCATCCAGTAGAAAGCATAAAGAGACATGAATTCTCCTGCTTCTTTTAGACTTTATAGTTATACTAACTATAGCTGGTTCAGTTCAGCACCTAGTCAGTCTTTGTTCATCTGATAAAATTAATCCTTGATGTCCTAACAGCGTTTTTATTTTTAAAATTTTGAAATGTTTAAGAAAATGTTCTTACTATCACTTCTTAAATGCAAAACTCCAATAGCTAATTCAGTCAATTGGAGGAATGAACAGTCAGTTCTATTTTAATGCGTTGATTTTTAGTTCCCATTAGACATCGAACTGCAGTTATTTTATACTAGTTGGAGAGATTAATATAGAACCCAATAGATCAAGATAAGAATATAATTTGAGTAATCACTAGGTAATATTTAAAGTCATACAACTGAATCATTACTTGGGGCAACTTGTATCACTAAAGATTGATTAGCTTAAGTTTATAGGTTAGGAAGAGAATTCATTCAAGACATAAAAGAGCAATCTCAGAAGGAAACAAAAAAGAAATTTATTGTATTCTAGCAACCAAATGAAGAAACTATTTAAATAACAGAACATAGTTAACTGTGTCAAGGGCTCTGATAGGTCAACTCAGATGAAAACTGAATGTGTGAATGTATTTCTCTAAGTGGAGAACTTTGGTAAACCTTGATCAATCTTTCAGTGTCAGACAAAGCCTCATAGGAGCAAGCTAAAGAAAATGAAGGGAAGAGGAAATGAGAAAAAAAAAATAACATCACGAAAAGTTGATCATATGCTTGCTGTGTTCTAGGTACTAAACTCATAGGAGTGCTATGAAGCAGGACTTTGTTACTATCACTCTATCCTACAGAGACAGAGAACAAAGTCGGGAGAAGAAGTTCTCCAAATTTCTCCAGCTAGTGCCAAGGGTAAACAGATTTCCAATTCACTGTGGATGTGGAGACCTCTTCTTACTGTTTCTCTGGTGATTGGCACTGTCTAGAGAACAATGCTGTATGCTTGCTCTTCTCCATTCAGTGTACTTGCCAAATGTAGCTATCGAGCATGCACAGTATAAGTATCAGTATTTTAATTATTTACATTTTTAAATTAATTTAAATTTAAATCAGAAGTGTACTGATTTGTCTGGACTAGAGTGAGGCCGTCCCTCAAAAAAAATTAAAAATAAAGTTGCTAATGAGGCTGGGGAGGGAAGATGGCTCATTTCACTTACTTACAAAGCCTTTTGGCTGGGGTTCAACTTCCCAGTGCCCACCTAACCAGAGGCAAAATGGCCAGTGCATCAGTGATTCCAATACACACTTGTGATAATGGGAAATAGGGCCAGGAGACTGAGGCTCACAGACCAGCTAGGCTGAAGTTGACTTGCCATCTAGAAGTTCATTTGCAGCAGTAAGAGAGCCTGTCTCAGAAAAGGTGGAGCCCAGACACACTGAGGTTATCCTGTGACCTCCACGTGCACACCATAGTATGCACCTGTGCGTGCGTGCGTGTGTGTGTGTGTGTGTGTGTGTGTGTGTGTGTTTAAACACAATGTTTAAAAGTGGCTTCTGACAATGATGTAGCTACCTTCTCTGTTTTTCATTACTGGGATAAATCACCCAACCAAAAGCAGCCTTGTAAACTCATGACCAGTTTCTAACCTTTATGTGTCAATTGAGATAAAGTGCTACTGAAAAAAATCGTAACATAAATTATTAGAAGAAACTTAAATGCTTAAAGATGAGCTCTTCAAATTAGTGACAAAATGAAAGAATCATCCATTGGTGCTGAGATATGAAACTGCCCGCCAGTTTCAAAGAATCACATAAGCAGAATGAGAGTACCATTTCAGTCACTGGAGAATACCAAAACAAAGAGCAATATTCTCATTTAACCAAACCAATTGACTTCACTGTTGACTCATAGTTCTGGTAAGATCCAACACAGTATTATTTATTTTGTGTCTCTGTGTCTTCGGCCACAAAGGGCTTTAAAAAGACAAAAGAATAGCTCACGTTAATCAATAAATTCCAAGATACCTGTCTCTATTAACGAAGAAGCAGGATCTTGTTCGTGTTCTTATGTAAGTCAAGAAGATGAGTATTTCATAGTCTGGTAATAGTGACTATGCATGAGTAATGCAATAACAGATTTCTAGATGCTCTGGTAAATTTCTGTTCTTCACGCTTGTGATTACAATGTTATTTGGTTATAGGAAAATGTTTCTTCATCTGCACTAAAATTAGGACTTTTTCTTTGACTATCCTTTACTAGAAATTACACAGAAGAGATTCAATTTACTTGATAAATAAGGTAAATAAGGAATTTGTGTGATCATTAATTGCTGTACAAAATTTTCTCTGGAATTTATTTGATACCTGTTTTATTCATTCTTTAAGATTTAGAGAAGTTTTATTAGATTAAGAAGACAAAAGAGGAGAGGAAGAGCTCCTGCCCATGAGAAGGCAGTAGGGAGTTAAGCGCTTATTTTATTCCTTAGTGAGATAAGCACTAAACTTAAGTGGCTCCATTATAAAAACATAGTAACATAATAGCAAATTAGAATCAAGGTTATATCCCTAATAGTTATATACCCATTGTGCAAAAGAGTCATTGCCTTGTTTTTATTTTCAGAGAGATATGCATCAAAAGTACTTTCTTCTCTGCATTTATTTTTTATTTAGAAACCAGGACCTTGGAGTTTGGGGGAGGTATGGTATGTGTGTGCTCTATGCATGTGCATGCATAGATGCGAGCACCCTGCAGGCAGGCAGGAGAAGGCTGAAGGAGAAAGTCAGTTGTCTTCCTCTATTACCTTGAAGTTTCAGGCCCTCACAGACACTCATGCTTGCATGCCAAGGATTCTAACCCACTGAGTCGTCCCCGAGCCCCTAGTTTTATTTTAAAGATTAAAATGTTTCTGTAATAAGAATTTTTTAATTACTTATCTAACCCTCTACTTTGATCTTATCTGCATGGATGACTCCTGTTGCATACACATCCGAACTTTGTACTTAGTCAAGTGCACACTCTCCACATGCTCTGTTACAATTTGCTTTTGCTTTTCATCTAAAATGTATTTTGAAATGTTTAACTATTAGTAAAGATAGATCACATCTTGCAGGGAATTCTAAAAATATTTTCCTATTGCAAAGATTTAACTTGATAGCTTATTGAAAAACATTTAGGCTTTCCCCCCTACAATTGGACAGTGAACCCACTGAATCTAGTGGGTGTGTGTGGTTGATCTGGAGGATCATTTCTGCCAGAAAAAAAAAAAAAACATAACTGACTGAAAGAACTGCTCATCGGAATTTTGAAGAACATTAGAAATTAGCCTCTGACAGTGCTTTATCAATTAAATGTTCTCTCCAGAAGAATACGGAAGCTCATTTTGATCACTCTTGGCCTTACTAGAGTTCTTTTTTGTTTTCATCTTTTTAAATCGGGTATAAATTTCCATTTTCATTTTGTTAGGTAATATGTTAAGGTGAAGAATATTTCCACATGTTATTCATTAGTTAATTTCTTTTTTCCTTTTGATTGTTTTTGATTTGCCATATTTGGTAAAGACTTCTTTCCAAAATTATAAAAACATTACAATATTTTGTCCTTATACACATATGGAATGTTTTTTTAATATTTTATTTATTTATTTGAGAGGAGGGAGAGAGAGAGAGAGAGAATGAATGGGTATTCTAGGGCCTCCAGCCACTGCAAATGAACTCCAGACACATGCGTCCTCTTGTGCATCTGGCTTTATATGGGCACTGGGGAATCAAACTCTGGTCCTTCTGCATTGCAGGCAGATGTCTTAACCACTAAGCCATCTCTTCAGCCCTGGAATGTTTATTAGTCTACATTTTTATGCATTTGGAATTTCTTTTGTAGATGATGAATAGCAGTATCTAAATTTTTCTAGAAATACCGTTAGTTGGACTGAGGTATTGCACTTGATAACTCACACTTATTGATGCAGAATTTCATATTTGTCTATTAAATTGCCCAAACTTTTGCTATTTATGCATTTTCAATTGAATCCTCTCAACATTTGTGTTAAAACAGTATCACATTGTTTCAATTACTAATCTGGCTTTATAATTCATTTTTCTAAGTGATATGTCATCTTTATTATTCATCTTCAAAATTTTATGGCTGAGGGCATGGTTCAGTGAGTCAAAGACATCAACTCTAGCCTCTAAATGAACATATATGCAACCAAAAATACCAACATGCATTTACTGATGCACACAGCACAGCATACACATGTGAAAAGGTATGTTAGGCAATCTCACCTATTTTCTTTTGTGATAAATGTAAAGTTAAAATTGTATTAAAAGGGTTTACCCTAACTTGAGGAGAAGTGACATCTTTGTAACCAAGTGCCTTTAACCATGGAGCCCAGCCTGCATTTTTAGAATACTGATTCTTCCCATTTAGAATCCTGATCTGTTTCTCTATGATTCAATCCTTTTTTCATGTCTGTCAGTAAATATTATAATTTTCACCATATATCTCCTGGACATGTGTTAATTTTGTACTTAAGTATTCTGTAACTACTATTATATTTTTTCCTTTCATATTTCCTTACTACTTAATTTGGTATCTAAGGAATTCTTGATTTTAGTATTATTTTTAATCTTGTCTCACAGCACTGAATTGAGCTCTGGTTGATTTTAATCCTTTTCTCAATAGTTATAGTAGTTTTCTCTCTGAAACTTTTAAGTATTCCATCAGATCATCTGAATATAATGACTTTCTTCTTCCAAATGTACTTTCAAGGTGCATTTGCTCAGCTCCATCACAGATTAATTGGAGCATTGGCTTGAAATATGTTCAGAGAGAATATTGAGTTCATTTTCTGTTCCTCTAGAAAATGGGTCAGTCTGACTTGCTGAGTTTTGAAAAGCAAAGAGGAATCAGCATGTTTTCACCCAATGCAAAATCTGCTTTATATAAGTCATGTATCAGATAAGAGAGGAAAATTAAGCTTTCATTTGTATCATATCCTTTGTCATTTTTGAAGTATAAACTTTATGATTTATTGCTTTTTAAGGTCATTCCAGTATTTAATATATTAATATGACATTGGGTCTTTTGCCAACTCAAGATCTATTTCCAGCAACTAATATTTTCAAAGGCATGAGAAGGAAAAATTTTAATGTACTAACATGGTGACAAAAACAAGAGCAAAGCTAGTCAGAAGCAGACCATGGTTGCTCTTCCCATTGGGTGATTTTCTTAATGAGATGAACATGATGAGGCATCGTGGGGAAAGAAGCAGCATTCCCCCAAAGTGTATCTCACACTGGAGCTGTTGAGCAGGAAAATGGTCAAATAAGTATAGGGAAATTTGGATTGAGCCATTCTTGGGCTGGTAGAAGAGCTCAGTCCACAAAGTCTTTGCCTGGCTATCAGGGGACCTGTGACTCATCCATACTCAGTTCTCATGTGAAAGTGCCAGGCACAGAAGCAGTCATTAGGGCTTACCAGCCAGCCATTCTGGCCTAATTGTTAAGCTCCAGGTCAATAAGAGACCCTGTCTCAAAAACAAACAAAAAAACCCAAGGTGGTCATTGCTCCCGAGCAATGACAGAGCAGTTCTCTGGCCTTCACGGGCACTTGAACATTCATGCACCCTCACAGTAAACCTGCACACATACACACTTACACATATATGAAATAATGAGGACCTTATCTCCTTTTTTAAATTACAGGACTTTGTGACACGCTAGTCTTTGTAAAATAGTTTGTTTTCCCATAACTCATTTTAAGCAAATAACCCTTAATCTGTGAAGCATATATTAGACTTTAATATTTTTTAAACTCTTTGGGAAAACACATACACATTTTTGACTTAGCCCCAGCTCCTAAGGATTGTGTCATCTGCCAGTCTTGCAGCAGGCTGGCATGGAAGTCTTCAGAGCACAAGCCTTTTGGACAAGGTTAAGATACAAATCATTGCATCCACAAATTTAAATTGTAGCATATATTTTTATAACTTATTTATTGTTAATAATTAGATACATTGTATGAGACAGTCTTGTGGCGGTATCCTCATTTCCCTCCTCCCTGTCCCCAACCCGCTGGGGGCCCTCCTCAGTGGGATTGCTGGACCAGACCATGGGGTGGGGGATTACGAACTGCATAAGAAGTAGCCAGTTTGTGTGTGTGTGTGTGTGTGTGTTGTTGTTGTTGTGTGTGTGTTGTTGTTGTTGTTGAGGAGGAGGAGGAGGAGGCAATGGCTCTGGATATTCTCCCTCACCATGACTCTTAGAATCTTTCGGCCCTCTTTTCCACTCAGATCCCTGAGTCATGGCGGGTGAGTTTTAAGTCTGCTTTATTGTTGAGGTCTTAAGAGTCTCTGAATTTCTGCTTTGGACTGTTGAGCATCCTTAATGTCTGTCTCCATTATCCTTTCATAGGTTATCTGACTTGCTGTGGAGGTAGCTCTCTTGCTCATCTCTCATCTTCCTCAAAGGTTTCATCTGGCCCCTAGGTGATGAGTTAAGGGGTGGTTCATCTCCTGCCTGGGTGTCATCCATCATCCCAGGTCCTGTTGGTGGAATTGAATTGTCCATGGTTCTTGTGCAACATGTATTTTTAAGAAAAGATAGAGTTAAAAGAAGTCAATAAAAATCCTTGATGTGGTTTAATTCTATATTCTGAGATATTACTTGTTGTCACCACAGGTTATAAGATAATTACACTTCTCCCAGTTAGCTAGGACTTTAGTGACCAAACATTTAGAAGTAGGTAAGAGTGGAAAACCTTTAGTTAGCTGCAACACTGACTGTGCTAGTTTCATGCTACATAGCCCATGTTTAATCAAGCTTTACTCCTGTGTCCATTGAAAGGTCTATCATTAATGTAAATTTGAGAGAAAAGTTTGTCCCAGGATGACATAAAATTCCATGTTATTATAATTTCCATGATTTTCTTTTAAAAATTAGTTATATATAGTCGGGGTGGCCTATAATCCTAGCATTCAGGAAGCTGAGGTGGGAAGCTCACTATAAGTTCAAGGCCTTCCTGGGCTACAGAGTGAGTTCTAGGACAGTCTAGCCTAGAGTGAGACCTGAACTCAAAAATAAATTTAAAGATCAGTTGTATCTTCAAGATCAAGTTTTATCTTATTATTATGGCATTCAGCCCATAAGGAGAAAAGAACAAACCCAGGACTATGAAAATAATATCACCTCATTGGTAAATGTGCAAAATTTCAATGGAAAGAACTTGATTTTAAACACTAATCTTTATGCAAGATTTGTGTAATATTAATTCCATTTCAGTATTTATTTGCTTACATATTTTAATCCTCCTCAAAAGTTCATGAGGCATCCTGGGGAGCTGGCTCAATCCATAAAACACCTGCCACACACCCATGAGAACCTGAGTTCGTATCTCCAGCACCCACATAAAGGCTGGAGCATAGTGGTGTGCATCAAAGTTCCAGGTCTGGGAGCCGAAGCAGATGGAGAATTGCTGGGGCTTGCTATCTAGCTCATATAGCCAAATCTGTGAACTCTGGGTTCAGTGAGAGACCTTTTTCTGAAAATAAGATGCACAGCTGGAGAGATGGCTCAGTGGTTAAGTGCACTTCCTGCACAAGTGTGAAGGCCTGAGGAAGTCTGAGACAGGCACAGTTCCAAGCTCAGAACTCATCTGAAAACATCTGGGTGTGGTCAAGAAATTCTGCAGCCCAAGTGGGGCAGCTCTAGAATCAAAACATGGGGTGAGTGATGGAAGGAGCACACCCAGTGTTTCTTCTCCAGCAGTCCTAGGCAAATGCACAGGGTACCACATCTCTCTCTTTCGCTTTCTCTCTTTCTCTCTTTCTCTCTCTCACACACACACATACACACACACATACTCACGCATCACATACTGCACATTAAATAAATAAATAAATAAATAAATAAAATGATAAATAAGGATCAATCAATCAATAAATGAAAATAAGATGATGAATGATTAAGGATCACACACACTTATCTAACAAGAGACTTTTTTCTCATTTATTCCCCTCCCCCACTAGAATGCATGTTAGAAATCAGAAGGAGGACTGGCTGGGGTAAGGGAGGAAACCAGCCAGAGAGACAGGGGCAAAGAGAGCAGTGGATGTTGGGTTTCTTTTAAGTATTTGAAGGTAATGATCATTGCTGCCTTGTTAAATAAGATTGATTATGTCTTGGTAACTTAAAGCAGTGATATAATTTATTTAAAGTGGTGATATTTATAATTTATTAAACATGAATAGTATACACAAAGAAGATGAAAACTTAATGATCCTCTAGTTGCATTTCTCATTACATGAATTGGCTAAGTAAATAAATGTGCTTCTTAGCTATTTTATATATTTCTGTTCTGTTTTTAACTGAATCATGAAGATGTCATCCAGAACTGACTAGGTGGTAAGTAAATAAAAGGCATAAAAGTATTGGCAGAAGCAGACTGCAATGACAAAGAAAATGTATCATGTGGGATAAAGACACAGTGATCTGGTTACACGTGACGTGGTCTAATCTAAAGTAGTAGTTATGACATTAATGATTTGAATTACATTGTGGTGATAAAACATAGCATAAATGTCATGATCATTTTCAAATGTCCCTAATATCAGTTATTTAGGACCAAAGTAAATTTGAAGGACATAAGAACTATACCACAGATAATGAAAACCTCAACCATCAAGGGCACCAATAAATATAGTTTTACAAAGTCAGTCAATACATTAATGATAGGTGTATTTCAGGTAAATGATGTTTGGAAAGAGTAAAATAGGACTCTGAGATTTGGTTCCACAACTTGTCAAAATAAGTAAAATGGGAATCACGCATTTAAATTTAAATTTCCAGCAGCCTGAAAATTAAAAAGCCAGTAGCATTTTAGTAATAGATTTTAATTTAATCCAACTAATATATGATTGTTCTAGTATGAAATCAATAAAACTTATTAGGGAGACATTTTACTTTCAACTTTTTATAACGAGTAATTGAAACCTGGTATACATTTATACTTACAGTACATCTCTGGATCAGCACCGCTTGAAATGCATGATTGTGTGGATGGTGGCGCCATGTTGAACGAGCAGGACTTAGGTTCACTGTGTAGAGAGGTGCTTCATGAACCTTGGGTGTGGGATAGCTCCCATTTCCACAGATAACATGCACATCAATTTGTGTGATGTTTTCAAAGTCACTTTGGGAGCTATTTATGAATATTGATGACCTTTAGTGTAAGCCAAGGAATAGTCTGTTTTTCCTTTAAGCCTCAAATAAAAATAAATAAATATAGACACTTAAAAGGAAGCCATGAGAATACAAATAACTAAAACTTTTACCACATATTAAAGTTTGCTGCTCTATATTTTTCTTTGTGTAATAGAGTTTAACTAAACACGGAAATTATTTCACTTAGTAAGCCCCCTAACTTGCCAAAGAATTAAATTATTGAAAGACTCTCTATAAAAAACAATTTTTTCCTGTATAATTTTTAATTCTGTGCTCCTGACTTTAGCTGCCAAGAAGTTCAAAATTAAAGTTGAATGTCAACTATTAACTTCTGAGGTGTCAGTAATCTATATATCACTTAATTTATATTTTAATTATTTTTTACTTTATCTTTTTCCTAATTTATCTTTATTAAGCAAAATTGTACCAACATTAATAAACAGAGACAAAGATCAAACTATTGCAGATTTTTAAGGTTAATTCTAATTACATTGTAATTAGACATTTTAATGACATTCTAATTAGACAACTATAAATACTAAAATAGCATTCACTCTAGAAAGGAAAAGTTCTAGAATATTACAGATCTTAAAAAAAAAACTTGGTTTCCCTTTTTTGGGGTTGGGTGGGATATAGACAGGGTCTCACTATGTAGTTAGTCTAAGCTGGCCTCAAAATGGTATCAATCATGTGCCTATATAGTATTCTGTCTTCCTTTTAAAAAGAGAGAATTCTGAATTATCAAGAGATGTAAAGTCCAGTTGTTGAGAAATATATAATTACTGCTTTTAACAAATTAATTCAGGACAGTTCAGGCTACAGAAGATTGTGCTATTTTTCATTTTTAAGTAAAAGCTTTGTATGTACAAGTCATGTGTTGACACTGTTTCCTTCCCCCCATCACATTCTATTGGGGGTCCTCCTCAGTGAGATTGCTGGTATGTTCTGTGGAATTGAGGGCTATGTGTTGTGCAAGCAACAATTGGGAAGGGGGGCATTGCCTCTGGATATTACCCCCACCATGGCTCTTGCAACCTTTCCACCCCTTCTCTGCAAAGTTCCCTGAGCCATGGTGGGAGAGTTTTCAGTCTACTTTAGTGTTGAGCTCTCCAGATGATGAGAATATGCTTTTAGCTCCACAACTTTTGCCTGAGCTAAGGTGTAATAGAATTAACTCTACAGTCTATACTGGATAGTCTTGTCAGTTTTATGTATTATCACCATTGAAGGCCTTTTGGGTAAAGCAGTAAGTAGAATTCGATTCTGCAGACATACATATATATTTTAAAGCTGGGCGAGATCTGAGAACTTTAAAAGTGACATGTGGGCTAGAGAGATGGCTCAGCGGTTAAGGCACTTGCCTCCAGTGCCTAAGGCCCCAGGTTCAATTCCCCAGGACCCACATAAGCCAGACCCACAAGGTGGTGGCCCTGGTGTACTCTCTCTTTCTCTCTCTCTCTCTCTGTATCTCTCTGCTTGAAAATGAATAAATAAAATATTAAAAAAAGAAAATGGTGAGGCTAGAATTTACATTTAATAAAAAAAAGTGACATGTTTTGAGCAGATTTTTTGAAATTCATGATGGCACCTGTAGGTGGCAGGGATTGACAAAGATAAAGCTATTATTTCCTTAATTAGTGCTGACATATCTTTTTGTTGTTGTTTTTGTTTAGATAAGATCTACAGTGATTATAGAAAGTGTTCAAAACAAAATAAAAAATTAGTATGATGTCTATGTCATAACTTGTTCTATGCTTAATTATGTAGAAAAAAATTTTATAATGTGATTTTTTTAAAGCAAAATTTCTATATGGCCAGAGAAAAACAGATTAACAATGCTATTTCATGGCATTCAGGCATCCAGTGTTTCTGAGGCCTGTGTTTTCTCCAAGTCATCTGCCTCCACTCTAGTTAGACTGTTTGGTGCCTTATACTTCTAGAGAGCAAAGATTGTATGTTCTCTGTAAACTTATAATTTATAAGGCTTCTATACTTTAAAATAAAATTCAAATAACTTGTTATCAGGCTAAATTAAAAAATACTAGAAGAACACAGTTCATTCTAACTCTTTTACCTTGTTAATGGCATCTAAAAGAGTGTTTTTAGTGGATAACATAACAGCTATTTCATGCTTGATTTGTTATAGACTTTCTGATAGTACAAGCTTTCATCAACTATAGAGCTACATCTCTGGGATTTCTCTTTTACTATCAAGGTTTCAAGCTGTTTCCAAATAAAGAAGAGGGTTCAGCAGAGAGGAATTGGGGGAGGGGCAGAGGGTGGTGGAAAGGGATCATGATCAGGACACATTGTGTATATGTGCCACAAGGACTAATACAGACAGCCCACAAAGGAGGATATACAACTGATCAGGGATGGGGAGGGGGGGAATTGGGGAATTCGGGATAACAACGCATGGTTTGCCCACTAAATAATGTAACTCATTATGGACAATAAATATATAAAAAAAAATATTTCCAAATAGAGCAAAAATGTTTTTGGTGGTTTTTAGCAGTTGCTAGGTTTTTTTTAATTATTTTAGTTAATACCAAAAAGTGAAGTAAAGCATGGCATTACACAAATTCAATTGCCATGGTATGCTCCCTAGAAAATCTTAGTAAATTAAAGGTTGCTTTTTAGAAGAAATGAAGAACAAGACAATTGAGACTTATTTGCTTCCTATGAAAGTATTGTGTTTGGAAAACACACACACACAACACACACACACAACACACACACACACACACACACACACACACACACAGGCATCATGGTAAAAAGCCATATTGTAAGAAAGTTTGTAATACAAAAGAAATAATAGAAAATTCATTGCCTATGGCATGCTCTTTTTGTTTTACTGCTGTGATATGGTGTGTACCAATATTACTAGCTAATATCTGTTTTAATTAGTGTGTTATAAAATATTTCCAGAGATAACCCTGAATTGTGCAAAACATAATTGCCTTGGTTATACTGCTTCGTGCATATAAATAAGTAAAAATGAGTTCAGATTTACAGTTACATTTTCATTTCATACCAGCAACCTAATTTCAATTCAATACCCCTAAGGAATAAGCATAAAATCTTACTTAAACTAGTAATTAATTACATTTCATAGTAAACAAAAATGATTCATTAAACTGCTGTTTTTCCTTTCTGGTAAAAATAGATTATGTGTACATTTTTAACTACCCCATATCATTGTAACCTTTCAAAGCTGCCAAGGAATGAGGAACCTTTCAACATATCCAAATATAATATAGTGGTTTTCTCAAAAGACAGAAGGCCATCCATCCTTTCCAGGTTTATCTGGATTAATAGTATGTCAGAATCCTGACAAAAGACACTAATACAAATAGTAAGCAGCAAGCTATGGAAAATAGATCTCTGGCTATGAAGATGTAATTTAAAAACATTTGTTATCAAACTGCACATAGGGCTGGTAATACAGCACAGTTGGTAGAGTGACTGCCTAGTATGCATCCCTGGCACTCATATGGCAGGCATGTTGGCACATGGCTGTAATCCCAGCACTCAGGTTAGGCCAGAGAATCAGGAGTTCAAGACCATCCTTGGTTACATAGTGTTTGAAGCCTGGGCTACAAGAGACCTTGTCTGGGGGGGGAAAAAACCCTGGAGATAATGCAGTAACTTTCTAAATGTTCAATATAAATTAATCATTATCTTCCTCACTAAATATTTCTCAAACCATATTTCTGAGTACTAAGATATACAGGATCCTTTGCCACAAGGACTAATACAGACAGCCCACGGAGGAGCATATACAACTGATCAGGGATGGGGAGGGGAAGAATTGGGGAATTCGGGATGACAACACATGGTTTGCCCACTAAATAATGTAACTCAATATGGACAATAAATATATATTTTAAAAAAATATTTCTCAAACCATATGTCCACTACTCTTTACTCAGGTGTTTGACTTTTAGCATTGTCAGGATGGGGGTAGAAAAAAAACAGAAAAATTTGATAAAAATTGCTACCTCTTTTTCTGCAGGATGACGATCCTGTTTTCCCATCCAATGACTCTTCCTGTAGATTCTCAAGCCTGTGGCTTTTGTTTAAAGTCATTTGCCAGCTCCATCCATTTGTTATTTTGGGTCTCACAACCTTTTAGATTGCTGACTTGCAGGTCAGCAATGTTCTCCTCACTTAAAGCCAGATTATTTTCTATATTTATGTTAAATAACATTTGCTATTCCAACTCCATAACCTATTCTAGGAGGGAGTTGGGATCCAAAAATACCCTTGTAGATCCCAAAAAGGCCATGCCCTTTCACTTGCTAGATTTTCAAAGTGTGGCGAAGGTTACTGTCCAAGGGAGAAAACAGAGAAATAACTTATTTCCCCAAGCAGGTCTAAGGAGAAGAGCAGGCCTGGGAAAAATAGAATCCACAGACCTGATCTACAGAAACAGCCTTGAGTGTCAACTTGCTTCAGTTCTTGCTTTCCCTTCATCAACTTCATGAGTCAAAATCTTTGCCATAATACCGAATTTTGGTTTGTTTGTTATTTGGGGTAGTTCCTCTTTTCTCTGAGAGCTTCAAATTAGTCCTCAGAGCACCGCAGTGTAATGACTTGAGAATAAACCTCAAGAACATTAGTGGGATGGCAGGCAAAGAGCTTCCTGCTGCTGGTGAAATGCAACAGAGAGCAAAGCAGCCTTGGAATACCAACGTGCAGGTGAGACAGAGCATCTCAAAGGCACAGTCTCTTCTTATTGTATTCCTTTCTAGCACAGACAGGAATTTTATTTAGATCTGAATCTTCTTTAACTAAAATCTCTTAATTTCAACATTGAAAACAATACATTCTGTATTTCTAAAAAAATTAATGTGGTAGAATCAGATTCATTGGCTTTGGCCACAGATTTTTCTCTTGTCTTCATATTTTTTTGAATTATTTTAAATGATTTGAAGATTAAGATAATTAAATGCAATCATACTTTAATCATTTTGTTTATTCTTTTAAAATTATGAAATTCTATAGAAATAAGACTTAACCAAACTCAGACTTCACTTGAATAAGTTTTATAATTCTTGATTTTTAAAGGAATGCTTCTCTTAGTAGAAGATACTTTCCATTATCATCTTGTCAGAAATTCTCATTACTGGAGATTGCTTTCTACAGTGAAATAATAAGAATTTATAGTGGTTTCAAAATTAATAAAAAGGGTCTCAAGTACCATTTTCCAAGATTCCCCACTGCTAACATTTCATGTAGTATGAGAGAAAAACCAGTAGTAACAGACTTTAGAAGAAACGAGTTAGAGTCTGCATGAGGGCACGTCCAGAACCATTTCCATATTTAAGACTTATATGAGAAATTTATTATCTTATTTTGCTTGCACTGCCATTAAAAAAAGTGTCCAAGACTGGGTGGCTTAGACAATAAGAGTTATTTATCAAAGTAAAGGAGGAAAGAAGTCCAAAGTTAATGTGTTAGCCGATTGGGCCCTTGGTGGAGATCCTTCTCGCCATCTCTTTCTAGCAAGCTCTGTTGTCTCTTCTGAGGGCACTACATGGGGTCCTCTCATGGCCTTATCCCCTTGTAAAGGTCACATCTAAATACTACCACACTGGTGGTTTGGCCCCCAGTGAACTTGGGGGAGACATAGGCTATCCCAGAGCAGTGCTGAAGAGCCTCTTTAAAACAGAAATTTAATTTTGATGATGAGTTGTGACCATTTAAAAGTCTATATATTGCACTTGTTTGTTTGTTTACAAGCAGAGAGAGTGGCAGAGAGGCAAGCTAGGGTCTCTAGCCACTGCAAACGAATTCCAGATGCATGTGTCACTTTGTGCATTTGGCTTTAGGTGGTTTCTAGGGAATTGAACCCAGGTCATTAGGTTTTGCAGGCAAGTACCTTAAGCACTGAGCAATCTCTCTGGCCCCTTAATTCTCTCTTTTTTGTTGCTGTTGTTTGACATAATCCCTTTTTTGAGGGAGTATATATTGGGGTGGTGGTGATTATAATATATATCAAGTAATGTGAGCAGTCATTTCTGAAAAATGGCTGGAGGAGACAGACTTGTTACCTAAATTGTTGTGCATTTTTGAAATCTTTTTTAACAAGTTCTTATTTTTATTATATACTACTAAAAATTTTTTTTAATCTATGTATAAACCATAGTCTCTTTCCTAGAGATGTTTGATGGGTTTTTCAACATAGTGAGACTTAACATTGTTAAACTCTTACAAAGACTACATCATAGCTTCTATCTCTGAAATGAATAAACTCACCAAATATATCTATTTTAATTATTTATAAATTCCCATTTTTATATATTGGCATACTCTGATTAATAAATATTTCTCTGGTAAAAAACCACAACACATTTCTATAATTTATCTATTTCATGAGTACTGGATTCCTGGTTTTCAGGGCAGATTTAGTAAAGGAGAATACTGTTTGTGTGTGTTGGGTATGTATTAGACTTAGTAAAGGAGACACACTAGGTGGATATAATTAATAAATATTAGATTCAGTAAAGGAAGACACTGGGTAGATATATATTAGATTTAGTAAAAGAGATACTATGTAGATAGATCTAAATCTATCTATATCTATATCTATACTTATATGTGTATATTAGATTTAATAAGCGGTGACACTGGGTGTATGAGTTCTGTACTTTTCCAGAAGCAATTGAGTTGAAAACAAAAAGCTAAAGAGGCATATTGGAAGTAACACATAGTTGAAATACCAAAAGAGAGATTAGAAGCAGCAGTAAATAGACTGCCTACTAATCCTTGAGGGAAAACTCCATGAAAATAAGGAGCAATGGTATCTGCCCTGAAAGGATGGGATCATTTGTTCAGAACATTATTAAGCATCATGTGATGTGTAGCCATGCATTACTTAACAATTGAGAATCATGCATTAGGCAATTTAATCAATTTGTGAGCTTCAGAGTGTATTCACACAAAACTTAATG